>OX419336.1:41344380-41346880 GCA_948470475.1 Galaxea fascicularis | reverse complement strand
GAATTCCGCATTACTGAAAAGTAACGACAAGTTTTAACGTCGATCGAAAGTGGAAAATAAAATAAAAGTAACGAAACTGATGAATTAAATATGGATTTCACAGATTACAAATGATCACATTTACAATTCTAACCAGCTCGTTTGTCACAGATGCATAACAAGCATCTAAACAATTTCTTAGAATGTCGGTGGATAAAGAGGAATCAAAACTCTTGCATTGGTATTGATATTCAACGTTGACTGGGAGACCAGTGAGATTTAGTAGTTTTAATTAATTATCATAAAACAAGACCACACCTAGAGATGTTGATTTTGTGGTGGTAAACATTCAAAATTATTAATTTTCCCTATCTCAGTTGGCCAAAATTGAAAGAAAGTTGCGTTGCTTACATCAAAATTAATAAGTTTGCATTACACATATTCAGTAGTTCTATACCTGACATAGATATAATCTGCTAGATTATTCGGCAAGTCCACGCAGTGCGCGGCAGTGAGAACAGTTTTAGGAGAGATTAATGATCCTCCGCAGAATTGGAAATCTACATCACCCTTCTTAATTCTCATCATGACCTGCCATGGGTACTCATTCCTGTCAGCTTCTTCTCCACCAACAATGCGGCTACCAGAAGGCTTGTTACCACATTGAGCTGAAGATACAACAAAGAAAATGAAAAAATGGGAATCTCGCTCTGCGATTGGTTGAAACTCTTAAAAGACGTTTTGGACAGAAAAAGCCCACTAGCCCACAAAACTCTTCAGTTCAACATTATGATGATTACGAAATTATGTTCTTCGACAGAATGATAACTGACACGATTGTTTCTTTGCTAAACGCAGATCGCACACATGAAAAAAAGTATTTGCTTGTAGCAATGGTGCTAGTTTGAAATGTCCTCCCAGTGAGGTTCTCTGAAACACACGGTAAACTTTTCATCTTTAAAACGAGGGAGAATGTGCTTAGATTCCCTCTCCGTCAGGTGTTCCTGAGCTTAATCGACAAACTAGTTTGAAATTATTACTCACTCAATGAAATGTTTGTAAAGTTAACTGCATGCATTTTTTCAATAGTTATGGAACAAAAATCTTTAAAAGAAGAACTGCCTTGTTGCAATAGCGCTGTTAGGAAAATCAACAGGCAGAGCGGTTTTGTTCAGTACAGTAAACCAAGTCAGTGGTAATAAAAGTATACTCACCATCTGCGACATACGTGAGTCCTGCGATGAGGACAAGTATCAGAAAGAAATGATCCATCGTCTTTACTCTCCTTCGGCAGTTCAAAAACCCTGCCAGCATTTCCTGCTTTTATAAGACGTCGAGATAAAAGAAAATCTAGAGAAGGTATCACATATCAATACAGCTGCCAAGAACGTACATTAAGCAGACAAATATACTTACTTGTTTAATGGAACACATTAAAGCGCTGTTCCTCGTTTCCATTTATCGACGTGATCAGCTTGAGTGAATATTTGATCCGTAAGCACGCTCATAGACTAGGACCACTTTTTTATGTTTCCTCCCATTTAGAAAACTACTACCATAGATGAGGAGGCTACAATTTGTAAAAAAGACTGAAAATATGCTTGGAACATATTCTGTTGTCGAGGCATAATTGTAAATCAATAGACTGTATTAACAGCCTACCGGCTAACGTTTCTTTTAATTTATTGACCCCAGCGACAATATGCCCCAAGATATTAATATTTTGATTTCCCTACTGTTCTCTAACATCCCAAATAGGTAAAAGTGGCAGTCTGTATAGTAATATTTTTTCCACTTGTCAATGAAGTGCCTAGTAAATAATTACTTCAATTGCAAGCCATGAACGCGAGCCTTTTCTTTTATAGAAAATTTAAAAAAATTACAAATGCGACTTGCTTTTTCTCCGGAAAAGGATACTAAAACTATCCAGTTGAACGTTTGGCAACATGGCAAACCAGGATAGAAAACAGCTGCATGTGTCGTGACCAAAGAAAACTCATCGAACAACCAACAAACACACACATGAAATGAGGATTTTAAAGCCCGATTTGGAAAGGAAACCTTTCAGCATTATCCCTTTTTATCAAGAGTGAAAACGAAAAGAAAATGGCCGAAGAACCAAAACTACAAATTTACATAGCAAATATGCTTACGTTTTAAATCCTTTTAATGGAACTCACCGAATAGATTTTTTTATTGTTTTCGTCCAAAGTGATCAGACAGGGTCAGTGTCTAATCTGCGCTCATGTTCATAAACAAAAGCCCTTTCGTTTAAAAAACAACGAAACGCTTTTGATATAAAGACAAAGGAAAATACAACTTCCTGAATAATGAAGATAACCTGATAACGGGTAAGTTAATCAATGATAAAGGAAAATAAAAAAGGAAGTTTAGAAATGTGTGTTCTCAGACGTGGCGGTCGACAGTGCACAAAACGGCATTGTTTATTTAAAACAGATGTATCATTATTATTTCTTTCACAGTTTACTCCATTTAGTAGAGCCAAAGAGAAAGTAGACGT
>OX419336.1:41196880-41334380 GCA_948470475.1 Galaxea fascicularis | reverse complement strand
TTCCCTCGAACCTTAATGTTTCCCTCGACTTCGTTTCAGGAAACAGTGAGATTCTCGGGAAACAAAATTCACTGTTCCCCTCGGGGCCAATTATTAAGTGTTAAATGTTTGGAGTGTCATTAGTCACGTCTTACTAGCCTGTTCCAGGCTCTAGGCGGGCGAACGAGACTGAGCGAGCAAGAAAATTGAGCGGGGACTGGGGGTCTTACCGCCGCCCGTCCCAAGCCCCCTCCATTTTTCATCTCGTTCTGCTGGTACAATCGTGCCCCGTTTACTATCTAAACGCCAGGAGCAGGCTACGTTTTAAAGTCACGTTGTTTTTGCAGTGAGCGATTCGAGAGCAAAAGTTCATCAATCAGCTTAAAACGCTTCCTTTGCAGTCTTTGCAAGAGGAGATACTTAATCCATCTATTATGTTTTCTGTTATAATTAATTTGATTTTCCACATGTGATCTTTTCTTTGTCTAAACAGGTAAGCTTTTTGTTGGGCCAAAACTTGACCCTGCCCTGACAAATGACAAATGTTGTCAAATGTTGAATATGCTTTCACAAATAAGTTTTACATTGAAGTTTAAGCCAAAGAATACAAACTTTCTGAACAAAATTGGTGTTTTGGCTTAGAATGCCATTTATTTGCAATCGAGCAATCACCTAACCCAGCCGACGTGTCCGTTCAAAAACATTTCAGCACGTAAACAATAAAATCGATCAGTTCAGTTCAGTTCAGTTCAGTTTATTTGCCATTTCATAAGAGATACAATATAAGATACAAAATAAGAAATTTGAAATAAAATGGCGAGGAAGCTCATAAAGAAACCACCGGGCTTATGAGCTATGAGCTCCCTCAAAATGAAACAGAATAGATAGGCAATGTCGAATGCAGAAAAAAAAGTGATGAAATTATACAGATTACAACAGTTAGAATCACCTTGAGTATTTCCTACACAAAAGCACTGGAAATCATATTTGAAGCATATTTATATATAAAAAGCAGTGACAAACAAAAGACAGACACACTGTAAAGCGAAACAAGTAGCAGCTCAACGTTAACCTAATTTGCAAGAAGAAATTCTTTAAGCAGTTTACTAAACAAACCAACACTCCCACACTTCTGAATTTCTTGCTCCTAAAATCAAATACATTGCTTGTCTGAATACGGTTTCTTTGCTGGAAAACCTTTCTCCTGTTTGCTTTTTTTGTCGGTTTATTCATCACTGTTTATTCTCTGTTGCATTTTAATTTCCTTCGCCTGACAAGAGAACTCCTCCACACGTGACTCTTCTACCCGTGACTCGAACCGCACGGTAATCATCCTTGCTTATCACTGAGATTTTCGTTCTCTGAAGATTTCCATGTTTAATTCTCGCACCTTATGTTCATCATCGTATTAATTTTCCACTTTCCAACTAGACAAAAGTATATTTCGTTTAAGGATCGCTTCAATAATACACATGTCGATACACACAGCACCTGCGCATTTCTAGTACCCCCCTGAAACTTGCAAACATTGAGTATGTAGTAATGACTGGTTTTTCCAGCAAATCATAGGAGATGTGCCAGCTCTTCGAAAGACGTGGCTATCCTGTCTCTGTGGTCAAAGCGGGCCAACATCGTGCCCAACAATTTGATCGACGCGATAGTAAGCACTACGAACATCACAAAATCTGGACGTCATGCAATAAGTTAATCGTGGTGAGAGAGGAAGACGACTAGGCGACCGATTCCGCAAACACCTTCGCGATGTTGAGAAGAATGACAAGATTGCATTTAAGCCAGTCGCTCGTCATTTTAATCTCCTTAACCACTCCCAACAACACATGACTATCTGCGGTATTTCCCTACATCAACGTACGACGGAAAGCCGCAAGAATCTAGAACAAAAATTAATCTCCCAAACTGGTACTCTTAATCCCCACGGTATTAACGAACGCTTTTCATTTAACTAAATAAATGCAATCCTATTTTTCACGTTGCCATGTTACCACCAATAGCGTGAGGGTTGTCCAGTATACACAAACTGAAACGGTCTGTAAATGCAAGTCATGATCTCTACGATTCGTATTGAGATGTGGACAGTCCGTACAGTCTGTACAACGACCGTAACATAGGGAATCGGTCAGTATACGGTCTGAAAAATGCATCTCATTAGTGGTTAAAACCTGTTGACAGTCAAACATGTTGACGGTCCGTACGGTTTGTACAGAACGTAAAATAGGGAGTCGGTCCGTATACGGACTTAAAAATGCATGTCATTTGTGGGAAGCTTATGTTTGTTGTATTGAGAAGCACAATCTACGAGAGGAACTTCCCATGCTGATAAATGATCGCTTGGTACAGCTTTATTTCAGACAAAGTTACAAAGAGGCATACATCTATTTAAGTGGTGGAACAGAGAATTAGCTCTGAAGTGTAAATTAAAGTGCTACGAGAAACCCATGAGAAACCCACTGGGCGTTAGCCCTAGTAAAGGGTATCAGGGAACCACACGAGGCAAAGCAAAAATTCTTATGACCATGGTGGGAATCGAACCCACGACCTCCGGATTAGATCTACCGTTGTTCTGCCGACTAAGCTACGAGGTCGGACAGAGAAAGTTAATTAATTCTCTGTTCCACCACTTACGTGTTTATAGTGCTACGCGACACGACATATATATGTACCCTTTCTCTTCGCCGCGATTCACCACCTTAATCGTCCCCGACTTTCTCTGTTAATTCTCTGTTCCACCACTTACGTGTTTATAGTGCTACGCAGCACAACCTATATATGTACCTATACATCTATTTAGTCTGTTTGTTTGCCCTGCATTTCCTTCAACAAGGGACTTGTCGGCTAACTTAAAGTCTGTCAGTTATGCCCTGCATTTATTTGAACGAGGGACTCGGCGCACACGCGATAGAAATTGAGCTTACTCGCATGTCCGATTACAGTCCGTTACGCCCTTCCTACAACGAAAGCCAACTAGGGCCTGACAACGAGCTTGTCAGCTAGCTTAAAGACTGTTTGTTTTGCCCTCAATTACTAGAACGAAGGACTTGGCGGCATGTTTAGTCTACTTGTTTATCCATGCATTTCCTTCGGTCCGTTAGTTCCTTTCTTACAACAAGGGATGGACTTATCGGCCGAGCTTTAAGAACTAGGCATACATGTGTTTATTCTGTTTCTTTCGCCCCCCATTTCCTTAACGGACCGTCTACGGACCGACTTATCCTTTTGACAGTCTGCTCGTGCTGTGTCCGTACGAATAGTTTGACGGAATGTATCAGTTTGCGTATATTGAACATAAGTGTTTTAGATAGACCACTTAAGCACCCCTCCACAAAAATATCACAAGTCTTCCATTTCTAACAGTAAAAAAACTCCATCAACTTTCGCTTCGACTAACGTCTACCTGCGTTGGAAAAAACGCACCTTAACCTATAAAAGAACTAAAAACGTCCTCTACTTCCTGTTACAAAAAAAAAGCTCCAATTGGGTATGCAACCACCCCTCTCCCACCCTTGCAACCACCCCTCTCCCACCCTTGCAACCACCCCTCTCCCACCCTTGCAACCACCCCTCTCCCACCCTTGCAACCACCCCTCTCCCACCCTTGCAACCACCCCTCTCCCACCCTTGCAACCACCCCTCTCCCACCCTTGCAACCACCCCTCTCCCACCCTTGCAACCACCCCTCTCCCACCCTTGCAACCACCCCTCTCCCACCCTTGCAACCACCCCTCTCCCACCCTTGCAACCACCCCTCTCCCACCCTTGCAACCACCCCTCTCCCACCCTTGCAACCACCCCTCTCCCACACTAGCAACCACCCCTCTCCCACACTAGCAACCACCCCTCTCCCACACTAGCAACCACCCCTCTCCCACCCTTGCAACCACCCCTCTCCCACCCTTGCAACCACCCCTCTCCCACCCTTGCAACCACCCCTCTCCCACCCTTGCAACCACCCCTCTCCCACCCTTGCAACCACCCCTCTCCCACCCTAGCAACCACCCCTCTCCCACACTAGCAACCACCCCTCTCCCACACTAGCAACCACCCCTCTCCCACCCTAGCAACCACCCCTCTCCCACCCTAGCAACCACCCCTCTCCCACCCTTGCAACCACCCCTCTCCCACCCTTGCAACCACCCCTCTCCCACCCTTGCAACCACCCCTCTCCCACCCTTGCAACCACCCCTCTCCCACCCTTGCAACCACCCCTCTCCCACACTTGCAACCACTCCTCTCCCACACTTGCAACCACTCCTCTCCCACACTTGCAACCACTCCTCTCCCACACTTGCAACCACCCCTCTCCCACACTTGCAACCACCCCTCTCCCACACAAAGCAATACATTACAACAACCGGTCAAGTTCGCATGTGCAGTCGATTCATTTCTTGAACTTACGCATGCAGTTTTTAAGGATTCCTTTAAAGATATCAACTGTAATGAATTTTTAAGCTGCGTTAGATACAAGTCATGTGTACAATTAGAAAACTATGTACTCAAATAGATATGGCTGTGGTTCGAGAACCTGTTTGGGTTTATTTGATGCAACATTGCAACTTATTTGCTACAATATCTGCCAATGCTGTATTTTGTGACATATTTACATTGAATACTGTTGGTGAAAATAAAGGAGAATTGAAGTGTATACAACCGGACCAACAAATCAATTTGTTATTCTTGTGTAACAATGCCATTGTAAACAAGTCAAGTATATATGTATTTTACATAACCCCTTTGCCGAACTTGCTTGAAAACCAATTTGCATTTCAGGGGTAATATTACCAAATGGCAGTAGACTTTACTGCCATTCTTGTCAAGAGCATTCTGGAGACATCTCTTTGCCAGAACATTTTGTTGCACTTCCAGCTTTCTTAATTGCAGTATTGTCATCGAATTGTATTGATCAGATATTTTTCGTTAAGTGTGACTGTGTTAGGTCGACATTATGTAGTCAAAGCCAGTGGTTCGATGTATAAGTCATCAGTTTACAGTGGCTGTAAGAGATAACACTGATTGGGTATATAATGACGATACGTGTCAAGGTCTTTTGCGTGGCCATCCTTATTGCTAATTTTTTTGCAATATTTGAACTATTCAGTTCCAGTTAGAATTGAAAGTGATATGCAAGCAAATTCAGAGACTTCGGGTTCAGCTCTTTCAAGAAATCAGTCAAACGGAGTGACGAGCCTTGCCTTCGTCTTACGAAGATAATGACGTGAGTGGCAAACTACGTCAAATACCAACAAATCCATCAAAAGGCCGCAAGAAAACAGACGAAGTAACAACATTTTCTTCATTTTATTGAAAGAAAGACAAATTTAACCTTCATTACACGTTTGAATTCGACGATATTTCAACGGTCGCCATTGTAACACAACACCGCTTACTTCAGAAGGTCACGTCCCAGTCGCTGCGCTCAAATTAATTAAAATATTCGCATCAAGCGTTTGGGCTGCCTGTGCTCTCAAGCGCTTTCTTGAACTCATTTTCAAGACACCAGTGGAAGTCTATTTACCCCCTTAAACACTCACTGCGCATGCCCTTGAAAGTTCTTCCTAAGGTTTCCTGAATGATGCTATTTTTGAGTATCAAAATACCCTGAAGAAACTTCACGTTTCGCGTATTGTCAGTATTTTCTCTTAAGTCAAAATTCCCACAGAAACAACAGCGTTCTCGGCCAAAACAAAAAAACATGTCATCTTCAATCTTGAGTCCCCATTTCTAAAAAAACAAGTATCTAAGTAGAGACCAACGCTGCCACACTCAAAAAAGATAAAACAAAAACGGACTTTTAGATAATTCGACCCATTCATTATGTACCATCACTGCAAATAGTTACAGTGCATCCCACGTGAACACTAGCTACTCGGCGTCTTGTTTGAGTAGATTTCATTGGATAATGTAAGATCTAAAAGCATCCCCTGCCTGATAAATGCATTCAGTACTATTCTCAGGTATTTTGTTGTTGTTGATATTGTTTTTTCTTAAGTTACGTTGCAGGGTCCTTAAATAACTATGGACAGTTGTCACAGCACCTGTATGTAAGCGTGTCTAGCACATAAACGTACATAGTCAGAAATTAAGGTGGGTTTCTCTAAAAATTTTATAAACAGATCGGTGAGGTTGTGAATCATTAATTGTTAAAACTGATTGTTTAATATTCGAATACGATTTCCTTTTTTGTTTTCGTTTCTTCATTTAACTGGAAACTGGAAACCTGAAAGCTCTATACCGTTTGGAAAATAACAGTCGTTTCATTTCTCTACGATATGAAAGTGCACTTGTTAATTCTAGTTCGGTTTAAGTAATTGTCTTAGTTTTGAATTCTCATGAAATTTGAGGACTTCAAGATGGTAAGAAATACCTGTATTTGTTGAGGTAGACAGCTTTTTTTAAATGATTTTACTTCGTTTTGGTCAAGGCAATCACGTGACCAAGACTTATCCTCTTTTTCTCCATGAAATCGGTCAGATTAGAATTTCTCAGAAATATCAGAATTTTACACCGTTTTGTGTAAAGTACTAGTTATAAGTGATCGGAAACGGCGTTTGGCGCTTCTCTTTGATAAAACACAGGGGGATTTGGTAATGTAGAACTGCCCCGGTTGTTGAGTCTTGACTGCGTTGTTTTTGTTGTTTTATGTTCATGGAAATCTTTTGCAATGTTTCTTTGGTTTTCAATGAAAGATGGATACGCTCCAACTTGTAGAGCCAAAGAGATAATACATCCTCACGCGAACCAAAAATTTTATTTTTGTCCTCTAAAAGCTAGGACAATAGCGAATTGGAAACAATTCAAGATCCAACTGCCGCCAGAAATGACGACTTTACGAGCAAATTTATAATTTTACTGAAGACTGACCTTTTTAGTTTAGCTTTTTATTAGGATTTGATTATATAGAGTTTAGTTTTTACGATTAGATAGGGTTTATTATTAGTTTTTATAATTAGGTAGTGTTTTAAGAGTTCTTGTATATTTACATATGGGTTTTAATTTGGTCTTAGTACTGTTGTAATTTTTATATCTTATTGTTATGCGCATTTGATCTTATATACATGTAATTTGCGCACTACAAGTATTAAATTATTATTATTATTAATTATTAAAAATAATTCCAATTGCTTTCCATGGGTTTATCTTGATGTCGTGAAATTTTTTTCCATATTTTAGTCGCTATTCATGCAACGAAACAGATCTAGGTTTTCGAAAAGGAAGAGAACACTCCTGGGAAGAAAAAGAGAATCTGTGGCATTTTGTGACATAAGCCACAAAAACTAGCTATGGAGTTGCTGACGGTTGATTGCATCATTAACCTGCGTCTTCCGATGTTACGAACCATATGTTCAATAAAACGACCTGAGTTTTCGTCGACTTCATCAACCACGTTGTCTGTGATATTTGATAACAAGCTGTCCGAGAGGAGACTGGGAATATTGACGGTGGACGGTGTTAAATTCGACGTCTGAATCAAACGCCGTATTTAATTATTTTAGTCGATAGGAATTAAATGAGGCACATGTGAAATGCGACGTCTGGGTGTTTGGTGTTGGGTGTTTATCAGTCAAAACAAATGGCATTGAAACATTGGGGCGAAGTGCCAAAATTATCCTGCGGCCTCCACCTCCTATTTCACTGGCAAATGCCATTACCAAATATCTACTGAAGAAAGATTGGCTATTGCTAATTAAATTAAGACTGTAAATAAAATCAATATTTGAAGCTGTGCCATGTTAATCAATTTTGCTAAAGGAATGAATATTAAAACATACGGACGGATGTAAAAAATGTGAATGGATGGACAGAGAAGCACCCACATTAAAAAAAAAGCCTTTTAACAGTTCAAAATTTGATGTATGAACTCGTGTAATGTTGTGTAAGACTTATCTGAATCAGCTTGGGCTGGAGTCGCATGGTGGAACATTCTTGTGCTTCGTGCACGTGTTCCTCAGTCGCGCGCCTTTCATTTTAACTTCTGATGTTGACCTAAAAAAAAAATCAATTCGTCAGGCAAGCACAATAAAAATCATCTGTAGCAGGGTCATTTGACCACTTTTTAAACTGCCTTTTGAGTGATAGAAATAAATTTCGACGCCATATGCGTGAGGTCACGATAACAACATAATGTTGCGGGCCGGAGTTACCATTCGTTTATCGTTCAAAGAAGCAAGTGAAGACAAAGCCAGCCAGGCCGTACATTCTGAAACCAGTGATGTTTATCGAACGCCGGTTTGGAGGCGCCAGTCATCGTGTAACGTTTATTCAGCTTTTATTATGACATCCAACGGGAAATACAGAAATAACCCAACTACTTATGTACACTTGAGTCTTGATATTGAGAAATGTTGCTTAATTTCGTCTTACAAAATAGTACGAAGTACACGTTATGTTCATTTATCTCGAAACAGTTGATTTAAATAATAACTTAGTGAGGACTAACCTGCAGAGTCTCAGTCTGATCTTTGTTGTTCAGCAAGAGGACACCACGATAACGATTTCAAAATGAGCTTTCACAGTACGCGACGAAAACTGCAAGAACTTATGGCCCTGCCGTATGTATCACCTCTTTTTATACTGTATTAAAAAATTCACAACTTACTGTACAATGAAAAAATATTTGGTTTGCTAGAGAACTCTACGTAATTAACACCTTAACGCAGCTCCCTTGTCAGAATCGTCCATGTTATTTTTTGGCAGTTGAGTGTTATTCAGTTTCACAGTGCAGTGAGAAAAACAAAGGCGCCCTTGATCGTGACACAGGCTAATTACACATACATTCATTCAGCGCCGTGCAATTGTTATCGTATTCAACGAAGTTTTTTTGGTTTTCTCAGCGAAATAACACTGCGCATGCAATTAACACGTTAACGCGGCTCTCTTGTCAGAACCGTCCCATGTTCATTCTGGTTTATATTTCACGAGGCAGTGTGGGGACCGGGTATGTCAGTAACTGCGATCGATCGTTTAAACCGGAATGGCGCTTGCCCCCTTTTTTGATTATGAAAATGTCGACCTCCTCATAATCTGGACGAAAATGTTTACCGTTTTTCCAAAACCAGCGGCTGGGCATGGGAAACTTGCAACATAGAAGTGATTAATTGCATGGCAGTCTCTTCGCACAGTAATGTTATACCTGGTACGTATGCAGTAAAAGCACACGTGTAAGAATCTACAGTCGTGGAAGTCTGGCTAAATAGGTTCTTATTGGCAATTTCTTAATTGGGTTCTTAAAGGGGCATTGCCACGAAGATTTCGGAAAGTTTTGTTCCACACTATCCTGAAATTAGCTGTAAGGAATTTAACCCATGTATTACTGGCATCATCTTTAAACGTGTTAACGACGAATTAATCTTAACTGGCCAAAAAAAAATAAAAACCGCGGCCGTAATATCAATTTTTAGCAAACGCACAGAGACGATTTGAAAAATTTAGCCTGATAGTTTCTTTGGAATCTAATCCCTTTTATGCAGCACAGGTAAGTGCTCTTAGCCATCTCAGTGGTGACGGATTGCTCTTGAAAATAGTTGTTGTTTTTCCGCCATTTTCTCTCTAAAGCACCGGGACTGTCAATTGCCTTTTGTCTTCCTTTCAGAAAGACGGTGTCTTTCTAAGCTTCTCGATGACTCCCGAAAAGCTATTTTTAGCACACATCCAATCTTCAATGCAACACTGAACAATTGCATTTGCCACAACTTCCCCACAATTAAGAGATACGATAGGGTTAATTTGAAAGAGAAAACCAATAGATAGAAAAGGGATTGCAAAAATTCTTTTCCGGGGTCCGGCCGAAAACGTTTTGGTTGCTTGAGAAACGGGCGGCCGCCTGGATACAACTCATTTCATTTCAGAGTAAACAGCAATTTACACTCTATAAAGCAGGTTTTAAGGGTTTTGAGCATTTCTCGTGAGACATCTCCCCGCAGTTGAGTAACTGGTTAAAGGTATTGTAAACTACTCACACCCTTGTTGAATAGTCTTTTTGCCGTCTAGTCCCCTTAATAGGGAGTTAAATTGAACGCGTTTCTTGAAATGTTAACAACAAAAGTAAACAAAACTGATAGATGGGCTAAAACGTTTTTAATGACATCGAGGCCTCGGTAAAATGAAAAGTGCTATGCTAGGCGAATAATGATTTATGGTATCGTGCTAATCGCGACGGCTACAAATCATCGTTCCAACTTTCAGATCACTCGGACCACATTTGAAATGGGCACTCGACGTGCCAGGATGAACCCTTGGCTTTTGAAAAAGTTAAGGGTTGAGAACCCCCCCCCCCCCCCAAAAAAAAAAAATAATAAAATAAAATAAAGAAAGAAATGACAAACAAGGCGGTAAAACTACTGATGAGTTTAATTGCTGTTTGTTTCGCAGAATTTTTAAAATAACTTTGACTTTAGATCAGTGCAACGTTAGCAATTATAGTAAGACCACTGAGGAACATTAACTAAGATGTTTACCTAGTACTGTAAACAGTAATTTTTTTACACAGTTCGCATATTTGTCACTGCCCCTGTAATGTCGTAACTCAAAGAGAACTCTACATCGAGATCAGTAAGTTTGTAGGATGTACAGTCTTGTGGCTATTAGTAAAATCTTCCCATAAAATCAAAAGGAAATAAAATTATCTTTTATGGGAGTTCATGCAAGTTAAGCGGCTTAGATAAAGGTGAATGATAAAGATAAGATTGGTGATTCAAGGCTACTGTCATATACATGCATATATATATGTTGTCACTCTAAGCATATTGAAGCCTGTTACCACTATTAAAACATGGTCCGGTTTTCCGAATATATCTATAGTAACCACATTGGCAACCTTTTGTTTTGATAAAAATGAACAGGTGGGCACCATGTTCAACCATTAGCTGTCGGTACAAATTTAAAACTGGCATGGCTAGAGTGCTATAAATTATGTTTTGCAAACTAAAACCACAGCAATTAACCTGAACAATCACAACGATGACGAAAACCACTATATGAGGTAAACATCAAATTTTCAGGCGAGGGAAAAGTTTGGTTAATTTTGACTTCACGTCTAATTGCACCAAAGACCGGTTAAAAAGTGGTAAGGATAGCAAGGCAAGAGGGAAAGAATTCAAATTAATTACTGATTTTTTTGAAAGTTATTTCAAAACGCTAGATTATCATAATTTGCAAACGAAGCCGTTTTGTTTTAAACCACCAGCCTTGAAAAGTCATCACGAAGAAATATCTCGCGATGTGTTACCAATTTGTTGACGACCATGTCAGCGATGTAAAGAAAGTACACTTGTACAGTGTATGATGTTAAGACAAACGTGAGTGAAATTTTAAGGTAAATAAGAATGCTTTAAGCTCTAAGTACATGGGTCTATGTTTGGCATGCTTTAAAAGTGAATTTTTCCAGCTGTGCTGTGGCATTACTGTTTAATGCATCTAAGTTCGTGTGTTGTTATAAATGTTACCACTTCAAGTGCTAAGTACAGTTGCTAGCTCCACGTTCGTTTCTCAAGATGCGGGCCATCTTACTCTTAACCCTGTTGGTGGCTTCACTTGCTATGGGTAAGCATAAACTCATCTGTTTCTTTTCGCTCTTATTAACAGCTGAACATCATACCATTTTTGGTAGCTAGACTAGGCATTACTTTACGCCTAAATTGTTCTGAATCTAGACATTTGCTGAAATGCAGACTGAATATAAGTTTAATTTCCACAGTTGAGTGGCTGAACATACTTGTCCACGAATAAATTAAATGTACCAAACCCAAATAGGGCGCTTTTGTGGAAAGGCTATAACTTGTCCAGTGATAGACGCCAAGATTCATCTTCTTCGGTTGAAAGAAACTCTCCCGTTAACTCTCCCGTTGCCATAACAACAGTGCGAGACTCTTACTGCATTCCAGTTGTGGCTTGTATTAATTTGTGTTTGTTTTCTCCAGATTGCGACTTTGATACAGGAATGTGTGGATGGAAAAATGACCCTAAAACTTGGATCAAATGGAGTCGCCGTAAGGGAAAGACGCCCACGGCTAACACAGGACCAAATGCTGACCACACATCAGGAAACGGTCTGTCTATAGGCCATTAAAGGAATCATAATAACATTTCAATAATTTTGCACCTTCAAAAACATCTCTATACCTTGCACGACACTCACACCAGTGCGACTCGAGTTAAAATTTTCAGTAACTATGGACACCCTAACAACTAAGAAATACCCCATCCACAAAATATGCATTTCCTATCTTCAGTTCATCAAGGGTCCGGTTCCACGACCTCGCACGTAAACCAGTTGCTTCTTGGTCCACAGAAATTAACGACTGAATTTCTAGAGCAAAGCCCGTGGAAAGTCCAGATGTAACCAACACTTTTCTTACCCTCCCCCCCCCCCCCCCCCCAAAAAAAAAAGACGTGATAATTTGCTTTGTGGTTTGGCCTTGCTACCTAACCTCTGTTTTCGTTCTTGGATCGGAAATGGGAGGTTATATTAAGACTGGCACCCTAGAAACTTAAAAGACGATTAGATTTATATAATGAAAATGGAACTCGCAGGTATATACAAAGCTCACTGCACTAAACGCTGTGTGCTCTTAGGTTTTGCAACTGGGGTTATGATCTCATACAACATTGTTTTCTTCACTTTACCATAACCTCTAAAAACTAATGGAAAAAGAAAACATTGTCACTGTAAATATTTTGGCAGCAAACAAAATGTTTTCATATGCATAGAAACCCCTTTGGACATTGAATGTCTAAAATTAAAGTTAGCAAATGCTTTCAGGAAAATTATTACGAGGAAGACCAATTTTCACTGAAGCTGACTGATTTTACCTTATATGGCAACCAATCTGGAATTTTCAGCTTATAGTAAACAAAGATCAACTTTAAGAAAGGTTGGCCTTTCAGTTTTTCCATCATTTTAGTATTCATTACTAAATTTGGAAATTTTTTGTCATTTCAAAGGGGAGAAAAAAAAAGGGGGGGGGGGAAATCGAAATCCAAAGGGGGATTCAAGATGGTCTGAAGAGCTGGAAATGCAATTTAATCTTCCAACTCTGTCTAGCCTTTATACTCTTAGCGTTCTAGAGATTTGAGAGGAAGCGTATCCCCATTAAAGTTAAGTGTTCATTTGTGCTGTTTGGTGCCACGAATACACCTTTAATTTTCCTTTTTTGGCATGGGCGAAGGTTACTATGTGTTCATAAATGCACAAAATGGCCTACCGGGTGAGGTTGCTAGACTTACATACAAGGACTTCACTGGTAGCAAATGCCTGACATTTTGGTACAGCATGATGGGAATCGGTATTGGAAACCTTACGGTGCATGTCGATGACAGAAACGTGTTGAACCTCAAGGGACCGCAAGGCAACGGCTGGAAAAATGCAAAGGTCAAAATCACCGGCAAGAAAAGTGTGGTAGGTGTCTAGAAAACTCAGAGATTATTTTGTAACTTCTATTCATCGTGCTCAACAAACGATGGCATTGCACGTAGACGTCCCAGAAAGTGACAAGAAACAGAGTGAAGGTAGGAAGGCTATATTTGGCTAGAATATCGATATTTCTACCGCTATTCGGTTCGTTGGAATTCTAGCTTTTAACGGTGCATTATTTATATAAACTTTTCATTTCATACAGCATGATTTGGCTGCATGTGCTACTTTGCACCCAACGACAGGTTTCTGTAGATATCTGTTCGGTGGAGGGTAGTTCGCCGTAGGCTTTCGGCGTGGATCAAAGAGTGCACTCGGATTTTCGCCTCTAAAAAGGTGGCCTAAAAGATTCACAATGAGGCAATAATAGCCCCTGCCGTTTTCAGAAGGGTCATATTTGCTTTTTTTGAAAGTAAAAACGTCAGCTCGTATTTTCGGAAAGCAAATAGTTCCCTGGAAAGTCAGAAGTCTTGGAAACTTTAGCTAAGTATTCCCAAATGAAGCCTCCCTGTTTTGCTCCCTAAAAATTTCGGGCAATTAAAATTTCAGCTGTGGAATTCGAACAAATGTTAAAGAATAACATAAAAATAAAGACACATATTTATATAATATTCAGTTGAAGACAAGTGTAGCAAAACGAAAACCTCTGTGTGTGTGTGACATTTTATGATCTCACTTAATATAAGAATCTTTTTTTTTTTTTTTTTTTTTTTTTTTTTTTTTTCAAACAGATATGTTTATTTACAAAAAAAAAAGCATTACTTACACAATTACTTACATCATTTACACGACTTTACATACATTGACGGCAATAGGGAGCTCGGGCAACTTACAAACTACTCAGTTACAATACACTTATACACTACTTACAGAACAGTACTTATATATGATTGCAGTATACAGCATAGATACAATAAAGAAAGTAGCGTAATGATAGGAACAGTGAGCTAGTTAAGATAGATAAGGAGACAGTATCCATTTTTTTGTAAAGAAGTCTTTCCTACTGATTATTTTTTCAGTTTCATATTTAGCAACAATTTTTTCTCGAAATCCATGAATGTTGGGAAGAATTTGCTTATTTCTGCAATTCCACAAGAAAAGCTTTCCAATTATTATAAAATAGTTTAGCATTACATGTAACGGGTCAGTAGTTTCAGTAATAATTCCAACAAGCAAAGAATATAAGAATCTGACTTGACAGGTTAAATTTTCTGCCGTTCGTGGAGGCAAGCAAGGAGATATAGCCATTGATGACATTCGCCTTACGGAAAACTGTGGGTCGAGTCCTTCTACTGAAAAGCCCAAACCACCAACCGGCCACCCCACTCCCCCAAAACCAAGCACTCCTCCTGTCCCTCCAGTGCCCGGGGGTGAGTAGGAAAAAGTTTCCCTTGATATTGTTGCTTTCTCTGTCTTTAGATCTATGTTCTGTTCTTCACTCGTGTCACTAAATCGATCCAAGAATAAGCCCTTTTTTGTTTGTTTGTTTGTTCGTTGATTCGTTTCTTCATTCACCATTCCATCAATCCTTAATTCTCGATCCATTTCACGTTTTTAGTTTGTTCGATCTAGGAGCAAGCCTTGGCCTGTTAAGCCGGATAAGCTCCTTAATTCTAATGTTATCGCCTTTTTCAAGGACTATGCGGCATGAAAGGAAAGTCAAGAATAGTAGGTGGAGAAGCAGCGAATTCAAACGCGACAAAAACGTCGGCAACTTTTTAGTTAGAAGCGCATTTAAAACTAACGAGCAACCCGGCACTTTCAAATGCGCGCTTACGATGTAAAACTTGTCAATTCATTCTTAACACTAGCAAAATATTGGGACCTAAGCGATCTGTTAAGATCACTGATCGTTTCACATGTACCTCCGCAAATGTCATTTATTGCCTAACCTGCACGTTATGCAATAAAGTATACATTGGCGAGACAGGAAGACGACTAGGCGACCGATTCCGCGAACACCTTCGCGATGTTGAGAAGAATGACAAGGATGCATCTAAGCCAGTCGCTCGTCATTTTAATCTCCCTAACCACTCCAAACAACACATGGCTATCTGCGGCCTTTCCCTACATCAAGGTACGACGGAAAGCCGCAAGAATATGGAACAAAAATTCATCTTCCAAATCGGCACCCTTAATCCCCACGGTATTAACGAACGCTTTTTATTTAACTAATGTATTCCTATTTTCACGTTGCCATGTTACCATCAATAGCATAGCTCCTACTCCACTATATAAACTACACACAACCCATAATTCCTCGATTCGCTCTGACGAAGGGCTAGCGCTAGAAACGTCAGCTTTTAGAATCCCTGTACGGTGGTCAATTTACATTTATCAACTCTGTTGATAATACCAAAATCTTAAGTAAGAGAATAGCCTCACAGTTCGGGTCTTGACGGATTTTCAACGCTACAACGAGTTACAAAAATACTTGAGACACTATAAATCATTTGGTCTTTAATGATGTTTCCATGATCTTAAACTTCCTCTCCCCTCCCCCTCTTATCAAAGTTGTTAACAGTGCAACACCATGCTCGAAACTTTGAGGAACAACTTTGAGAAGGTTTTTTTTTTTTGGAAGATTTTTTTCATTGTGAATGTCTCAACAATTTTGCAACCGGTTGCAGCAGTTCAACCGTCAGGATGTTAAGGAAAGGGCTAAGAGGGTAGCCCTGCCTCACCCGTCTTGATATCTGAAAATAGTTGGTCATCATAATACCTCCGTTTATAGCTGAACTTTGATAACCATTGTAGAGTATTGAGAACCATTTTGTAAAGTTAGGCCAAAAGTTAAATGCTGATGGAATGGAATGAGATGAGATGAGATGAAATGAGATGAGAAGGGGTGAGATGAGATGAGATAAGATAAGAAAGGATGAGATGAGAACGTTTCATTTTGTTCCCATTCCGCTTATTACTTCGTCGCTTATGGTCTACTGAACGTTATATATTGTCGGAGTCGGAAGCAAAAGCGGAAGAACCAACAAATTACAATGGCAGTTTTCAGACCCTCCAAGTACAGTTTGGCACCAAAAAACTGCTTGCGACTTGGACAATCTAGTTTTCATTAGATCATTAGCGATGGAGTTTCTAAAGCGGAATCGGTATTCTGCTTTCGATCCACTCCGTCAGTTTGGTTTTCACTACGTGACACCGAGCTTCTGATTACAATTCCGATTCCAACTCTGTCGATAGTGAAAACCAGACTTAACATTAGATCAGACCAGATAAGGTAACAGGTAACAATCACAATCCGAACTGACAGTGACAATGACAGTGAAAATGACAACGACAATGGCAATGACGATGAGGATGAGGATCAGGATCAGGAACAGGATGACAATGACAATGACGATGACGATGTCAGTGATAATGATAATGACAACGACAATGACGATGACAATGGCAATGGCAGTGGCAATTGTAATGACAGTGGTAATGACAGTGACGGTGAAAGTGAAAGTGACCGTGGCAATTGTAATGGCAACGACAATGACAGTGACAGTGACAGTGGCAATTGTAATTGCCCATCGACTATGGGCAATTATAACGACAATGACGACATTGACAATGACGTTTGCATGATGGAGAACCCGGCTATAATTTATAGCAACGGCTGGTCCACAAATCAGATTTTTTACTTAAAAATTAAAGACACCTATTTTTTTATTTTCTCAGTCATCAGGAAGCGACTAAACTAAAATTAAAATTAAATCAAAATTTATTTTTAAAACGTTTACGTTTTGCACATTTTGTCAATTTTAATGCTGTGTGTGTTTTTTTCATTGTCAGAATGCGGTGGTCCCCTTATCGGCCAAAGCGGGACTTTAGAATCTCCTTTATTCCCGGGTGATTACCCTCCTAATCTGTCATGCAGTTTTACCATCGTTGTGCCGATAGGGACCCAGTTATTATTGCAATTTAGGAGTTCCTTCAGGCTCGGTTCAGGGTAAGTCGCTGATCTTATTAGAAAACACAAAAAGATTTTCATGGCTGCCCAAATTCCCATATTGTACTCAATAGCTATTGAGTCAATTATCTCTATTTCTACAGAGACATGCTAAGAGTCTTTCGAGACGGTGTGCTCGAAAGAATTGTACCGTCAGGATTGGGTAAAAAAAAGCGTTCACTAAATTTTGGACAGCTATATGAAGATTTGTTTGGTGAGTATGCAGGGGATAACTATCACGATCAAGACTATAAAGATTACTACTACTATGATGGAAGAAAGAAGAAAGAACCGAACTACTACGAAAGACGCAAGAGGCAGGGCTCACTAGGACCGGTGCTGTTCACTGAGACTATCAGTGGAAGCGGAGAAGTGATCAGTATTCTATTCACATCGGACGGCGTGGGTTCAGCCAGTGGATTCAGCGCTACCTTTGCTATTCAGCAAGGTGAGTGTTCCGATGGGATTTCGTTAAGGTGGCTCACACTGGTTTCCAGGCCTTTCAGTTCGACGGATCATTACTACCAGATCTTTATTTAGTGTATGGTAATGATAGTACAAGCAGGCCGGATCTCCTTGTAATGACCGCGGGTATTACAAAACGTTTTCTTCACCCGGCGATTCTTCGTAAGCACAAACGACAAACTGATGGCGAAACATTTTTATCTCGGCAATAATAGCTGCATTTAAGTGAGACAAAAATATCTACAATAATAAATACAAATGACAAGGAACATTCAAATACTCTTTTTTTTTATATATATAGGAACGTCTAATTTTAGAGTTGAGGCTGAAATGTTTTGGCGATTTGAAGCTGAAAACGTTCTTAAAGTGCATATGACACAAAAGTGTTCATTAGCTTGTTCCAAATGGCTTTCAGAATGATGAACAATAGCATTTATTTTATTGTGATAGCACTCTTGGTTGCCGAGTTATTCAAGATTTTGATTTATGCAAATTAGGCGACTTGTGACGTCACAAGATGGACACAAAATGATGTAAAGTCACAAAAAATAGAATATCTTTGAAGACTTTTTCTGTATAGAACTGAAACTTTTTGCAGTTGTTACACTTCTTACGTTATATGGTATAGTATCTCAATAAATCAATGTGGACTTGACCAGGAAACTTCAAGTTGCTTTCTAACCGACTTGTCATATGTTCGTGCGGTTTGCTCTGATGCCGCGACTGAAGATGTTGTGCCAGCCAAGTGTTGGTAAATTTGTCTTTACAATAGCATTGAACACAGGGGTTCACAACGCAACAAAAACAAATGAATAGAATAAAGACGTTCTTACTGACTCTCCGCCTGGGCATGTTCTTAGCATGTTCTTAAAATTTTGACTAATCTCAAGCGTCAACGTTCTTATAAAAAAGGTTGTTAGAAAAAGAGTGTAAAAAGTTCTATTACAAGTCTGTAGAGGAAGAAAATTAACCGAGCTAAAATTCGACTTCCGGTGCAATACCCTCAGTTAATAAGTAATGGTAATAAGACTGAGTGGAGTCCAATTCGGTCTGTAATCATACTATTGATTTGGTTACGCAACGACCATTTTCAACTTTATCATCTTTATCCCGACATGCCCGACGAAACCTTGCAACCACCACCTTTGTAGACTTTTGTTGACTTTCGGCTCAGGCTGATAAAAACATATAGCAATTAGTTACATGGGTTTTTCAGGGCCGGGCTAAAATTCCAGCCCGGTTGCCTCAAACGGGGCCGAAACTTTGTTCATGTAAAAGATGATGCACTTCTTCAGAAATCCGGGCTGGGCTTCAGCCCGACTTTCAGCCCAGATTTTCAGTTTCTGTGATTTTTTTTCGCCAATTGCTTGTGCAGGATTTTCAGTTTTTTGCAAGTGCGTGACCTTTATTCTCGTCCTCCTTATTTGCACGTTTTTTTCTTTTAAATTTCCTTCCATGTTTTGCTTTTGGTTTTTAACCCCTCCCCCATCCTTTTTCTAATGGTCCGTCTCTCATAATTGAAACCTCAATACAATTTTTCACTTTACTGAAACAGTGCCATGTACACCACTGATAGTTTTCTGAGAAACAGTCGCGAATGTCTCTTCTTATGTTCTTCTTGTTTTTATTATAGTTAATGTCATTGATACAGACACCGATGGCAATGGAAATGGCAATGGTGGAAATGGAAGTGAGAGCAATAGTGGGGGATCAAACGGAGGATGAAGCGACGAGGAAGAGTGAACAAACGAACGGAACCTTTGCGCTGTACGCGTTGGCGTAAAGTAGTAGTTTTGGCATATTTCTCTGCCGTAGATTTCCAAAACAACAAGGTGAAATGACCGAATTTTAATGTGTTTTCTGCGGAACGTGGGTGCATGCCGGAAATTTTTCTTTTTTTTTCTTTATTTGATCGTCGTTCGTAGTAATTTAAGCCTTGGACAGTTTTCCAACATTTTCCATGTTAAACATTTAGGAAAATTAGTTGCACAATTGTTACAAAAACTGGATGGTTATTTTTTGAAATGACGTTTTCACTGCCGTCTTGGTCGTTTAAGTGCTAATGGAGCTGGAATGCAGTTTTATTTTGTGAGCATCAACTTGAACAATATACAATTTCCAGTTTCATGTCCACTGTATGTAAAGCTATTAGAACTGAAACGTAATGCAAAGTATATATTATAAGCAGTTTAGGACATTTTAATTTTACTAGCATTGAATTGAAATACAAGTGCTAGAAATAAGCAAATATTCCTTGTCTCCTTTCCTCATCTCCCTGTCCAGCCTATGGATGTTACATAATAGTTTATTTCTACGCACCTTTGTACGCTCTTGGTCTCTACAGATGGTCTCTCTCAGAATAGAATATTCAAGATAACTGAGACAAAACAACTTTATTTAGGCAGCTGGGTAGTCCAATCAACAACAAGGCTGGTATCCTGAGGTGCCCTGCGTTAACTGAAGTCGTGACAGTCTTTATTCTTTTAAACACTTTGTAACCACGTCATCATCAGAGTTAATTATGTATGTTTCGCCTGGTTGTTACAGCTCTAACACTTTGTAACTGACGATGATGTTCACAACATTGAAACATGTCTTACAAATTAAAAATGTCGTGACCTTTTAAAAATTACGATTTATTTGCTGTTTTCTTGAAAATCCTGGTTACAAATATCGTTTAGTAAAAACTAAACTCAAACTCAAAACTCAAACTCAAGTAAAGTAAGTAAGTAAAGAAGCGAACGATCATCGCAGTAATAAAAGCTATGCCAAAGCTGCAGCATGATTAAAAGAAAGCTAAAGCCTAAAAAATTCAGGCTTGTGCTGGTACAGTTTCGAAGTCTATATCAGTAACGCGCTCTACCAACTAAAGCAAGTTCATTAACTGCGACGATCGTCTTCATCAGCTAGCCATTTAACGATCCACAAAGTAGCCTTATAAGAACAAAGCGTTCGACCAACCACTGCTTTTTTCTTTCTCCTGATCATTCCTTTCTTCTCGCTCTGTCTATTTTTCCCTATACTTTAATTCGCTGCGGAGGAGTGATTGTCATCCTTGTCGGGTGATTACCGAACCCCAAAATGTCACTTTTGCATGCCCTTTCCTGTCATGTGGCTGCAATTCATTTAAGAAATCCCGTAGCTTTCCAGACGCGCGCGGTCTACGATTGGAGAACAAAACAACAGATGCCACAAACAATACCCCTAGCCCTGACAAGAAAAGAAGCTACAGGTAATGGGAACCAATGAAAATACAGGTCTGAAAAATGAGCTGCAGGGTTACTCAATCATTTTGATGGGCACGTTTTCGCAAATCCAGCTAGATATACGCGCTCTTTCTTTAATTATTATATTATTCAGAAATATCAGCCTCGAGAGATGAAGAGCAACAATGGTACAAGAATACCAAATTTCTTTGCGCTGGAATAATGGGCTTAATCATTTTTTGGGATGGAATTACGACAGCGGAATAATCGGCATTTTTTTTACACGGAATAATGGTATTTCTTGACTGGAACAATGATTTTTTTGGAGAAGGAATAATAGATGCATGAAGAACCGCGCGCAACGAAATTTCAATTCATTCAGTTCATTTTGGTCAGTTAGAAAAGAATGAAAGGAATCAACTCCAGACATAACGGGCTCGAAATTAAAGGGAGATAACCGTGATCAGAAGTTGCAGCGCAACAAGCATGAGCAAGAGCCATATACTCTTGCCATCAAGTCCCGTCTGCGCGTACCCGGATGAAAATTATTTTTTCTCTCGTTTCGCCTTCCGTACACACGTAACCGGCGTTTCCGGTCACCGAAGACGGAGGTTTTCGAATACTGGATATTTTTTAAAACGCCGGCTTATCGAATACGTGTGGACAGGCGAAACTGACGGAGGTTTCAATACGATGACGTGAGAGGCTCATACATACATACATACATACATACATACATACATACATACATACACACACAAATTCGATACAATCGGCCGCCAGTCGGTTTCCCCCCTGTTCAAGTACTTGCAGTAAAGATAAAATGCCGGTGTGATTAGGCAAAACCAGGCGGATAATAAACAAAGTCGACAAAATCTGTTGCTGTTTGCTACTCACTAGCTTTTTAATTAGTAAAATAAAAAATTAAATACCCTGACACTCGAGTGGAGTTCACTAATTCAGATGCAATAAACCAATTTAGCGAAACAACTTATAGCATGCAATACAATAGTTTGTACCTGTGCTATGTACAGTAACAAAAACTAACTAAATGCGGACTCACTGTTATGTTAAAACTGCATGTAAGTGAAAGCTTTTCTCCGGCGCTCATTTTTTGAACGTACCGTTCATCGTGGTCTTTCTATATCAATATTGCTGGCTTTTTAAAAGTGCATGCGAAGTAAAAAGTTATATTTGCTTATTTGAAAGGCCTTTAAAAGTGAGTAAAAATGGCATTTTCTTTTTTGCAAGATCTTCTTTCATTCCTGAGATGTTCAAATTTTTACTTAAAAACTGATGATGTCTACCGGCTGATGCAAGAGGTTCCTGATTCTCCTCGCACTGAACCTCTCACAGTATTCGCATAAAACAAGCAGTGTCGTCAACGAAATAACCTCTGGCGCCCAGGGTAGATATGATAGCCCAGGCCCATTAAGTGGTTTAAGACTATAAATCACAAAATTTAGTTTATCTCTAGAATTAATTTAGTGATGCCATTCAAACTTGGCACCAGTACAGTACCTCAGGTAGGACACAAAATGACATTCCGTACACAATTACCATAGCAACATTTCTGCGTCTTAGTCTATTTCATGCAGGATTCATTTTCCCAGTTTTGGTGTTCACTAACTGTGGTCAAGCGACTGAGATGTCAGGTAATGTGGTATGGGCATCACGTGTGTTTCAAGTAGGACCATCTCACTCCTAACCTGATTAATCAAATTAAAGGTTCCTATGAGCCAGCTCACGGACGAGGAACATTACAACACTTTGTATTAAGAACAACTTTATTTAAGACAAAACTGGATGGGCTAGACTCCTGAAAGTCAACGTTTCATGAGTTTATTTTACCTGTGAAAATACAACTTTACAATATTTGTTACCCACAGTTGGCACAACTATACGAGGTGGGTAACAGTTCACAATAAATTTTGATTTAAAATAAATGAAATAAATGAATAAATAGAAGAAATATAGCATTGTTCAGAAACAATGAATACATATACCTGACCTTATGAAAACCAGGTCGACGAAAATTCGAGGCTTTTTAGAACTTCCTTTGCTATTACCTCCGTTGTTCAACAAGGACACTTAACTTTTTGCTTATTACCAGATGACAGTGGGCAGTAGTGTCAGTTTTGCCCAAATCTTGCTTTGAAACGTCGGCCTTGCCGAGAGCAAAGTTGCCGTCGGAAAGAGGCATCGATTTGCAGGAAATCAAGCAACGTTTTAAACCGAATTCCCTGGTGGCTAACACGAATAACAGCAAGCTCTTGGTAAATTACATCTACGTAAACATGTGGCAAATGTTACGACTAGATTTGAGGCCGGAAATCACACATTATAACACTTCAAATTATCACATCACTTATCAGATCACTAGCATAGAATCGCTAAAGCCGCAAGGGCGGTAACAAGTCAAGAAACTGGAAAAACTTACGGTTTTCGCGCAGAAATACCGAGGCAAATCTTGTCGTCGCCTGATAGTTACTTGAAGTCCCGGATGTTGAAAAACGATTTCAAGCGAACTTCCGTCAAGCCCTTGTTTCTTGCTCAATTCAGTTTTACTATGTCTTTAGCCTGCTCAAAAGTCAACTCCAATTTCACCATGTGCGCTTACAAATCAACCCTGACACCTACGTTTTGAGGCTAAAGACTCCTTACCTCCGAAAGCAAAGCTCTACAATAACCTTCACTGCGCCTAACAGTCGACTTCATAGCCCCGACAAGATAAATACGCACGAAGGTTATTAGACGAGGCAGACACTGCATCTCGCTAGAATTTTTCCCTCACTGAGCTTCATGATGCTCTAAGGAAAACTTTGCTCTAGGAGGTGAACAGGAAAGCTAAATACACTGACTCCGTTTGAAACTAAGCCTACGCTAAGATTTCAAATTCATGCAAATTTTCTTGAGAAAGAGAGAGAGTGGGACCAAATAAAGAGGGTTAAAAGGGAGGAGGGGGAGGGTGGGGGGGAGGGGGGGGAGAGAGCTTATTCTAACTTTCAATGTTAACTTTCTCTTACTAATCAGCTAATTGCCATCGTCGCTCCCCCCAGCACAAGCAAAGACCAAGAAGAATAGAAGGGGGAAACACACCTCAGTACTAAAATAAACAAGGCTTAGTGTAACTTTCCTGCGATCCTGTTTTCAAAAATCCAGGTAGATATGCATTAATGTAAATTATGTTCCACCAGATACCCCAAACGTTTTGTTGTCTGGAACATTGACAGACGTAACTCGCAATTTGAACACAAATATGCAAATCTGTTCACGGACAAAAATTTGCTTTTGTTTTCGTCTTCCACCGGTTTGATCCATTCCTTTTGCTATACAACAAATCACTTAATGACTGGTCTCTTGGTGAACGGTGAATTTTGTTTCCCTCGAACCTGAATGTTTCCCTCGACCTCGTTTCAGGAAACAGTGAGATTCTCGGGAAACAAAATTCACTCTTCCCCTCGGGACCAATCATTAAGTGTTAAATGTTTGGAGTGTCATTGGTCACGTCTTACTAGCCTGTTCCAGGCTCTAGGCGGGCGAACGAGACTGAGCGAGCAAAAAAATTGAGCGGGGACTGGGGGTCTTACCGCCGCCCGTCCCAAGCCCCCTCCATTTTTTATCTCGTTCTGTAGTACAATCGTGCCCCGTTTACTATCTAAACGCCAGGAGCAGGCTACGTTTTAAAGTCACGTTGTTTTTGCAGTGAGCGATTCGAGAGCAAAAGTTCATCAAACAGCTTAAAACGCTTCCTTTGCAGTCTTTGCAAGAGGAGATACTTAATCCATCTATTATGTTTTCTGTTATAATTAATTTGATTTTCCACATGTGATATTTTCCTTGTCTAAACAGATAAACTTTTTGTCGGGCCAAAACTTGACCCTGCCCTGACAAATGACTAATGTTGTCAAATGTTGTCAAATGTTGAATATGCTTTCACAAATAGGTTTTACATTGAAGTTTAAGCCAAAGAATACAAACCTTCTGAACAAAATCGGTGTTTTGGCTTAGAATGCCATTTATTTGCAATCGAGCAATCACCTAACCCAGCCGACGTGTCCGTTCAAAAACATTTCAGCATGTAAACAATAAAATCGATCAGTTCAGTTCAGTTCAGTTTATTTGCCATTTCATAAGAGATACAATATAAGATACAAAATAAGAAATTTGAAATAAAATGGCGAGGAAGCTCATAAAGAAACCACCGGGCTTATGAGCTATGAGCTCCCTCAAAATGAAACAGAATAGATAGGCAATGTCGAATGCAGAAAAAAAAAGTGATGAAATTATACAGATTACAACAGTTAGAATCATCTAGTGAGTATTGCCTACACAAAAGCACTGGAAATCATATTTGAAGCATATTTATATATAAAAAGCAGCGACAAACAAACGACAGACACACTGTAAAGCGAAACAAGTAGCAGCTCAACGTTAACCTAATTTGCAAGAAGAAATTCTTTAAGCAGTTTACTAAACAAACCAACACTCTCACACTTCTGAATTTCTTGCTCCTAAAATCAAATACATTGCTTGTCTGAATACGGTTTCTTTGCTGGAAAACCTTTCTCCTGTTTGCTTTTTTTGTCGGTTTATTCATCACTGTTTATTCCCTGGTGCATTTTAATTTCCTTCGCCTGACAAGAGAACTCCTCCACACGTGACTCTTCTACCCGTGACTCGAACCGCACGGTAATCATCCTCGCTTATCACTGAGATTTCCATGTTCAATTCTCGCACCTTATGTTCATCATCGTATTAATTTTCCACTTTCCAACTAGACAAAAGTATATTTCGTTTAAGGATCGCTTCAATAATACACATGTCGATACACACAGCACCTGCGCATTTCTAGTACCCCCCTGAAACTTGCAAACGTTGAGTATGCAGTAATGACGGGTTTTTCCAGCAAATCATAGGAGATGTGCCAGCTCTTCGAAAGACGTGGCTATCCTGTCTCTGTGGTTAAAGCGGGCCAACATCGTGCCCAACAATTTGATCGACGCGACAGTCAGCACTACGAACATCACAAAACCTGGACGTTATGCAATAATTTAATCGTGGTGAGACAGGAAGACGACTAGGCGACCGATTCCGCAAACACCTTCGCGATGTTGAGAAGAATGACAAGATTGCATCTAAGCCAGTCGCTCGTCATTTTAATCTCCTTAACCACTCCCAACAACACATGACTATCTGCGGTATTTCCCTACATCAAGGTACGACGGAAAGCCGTAAGAATCTAGAACAAAAATTAATCTTCCAAATTGGTACTCTTAATCCCCACGGTATTAACGAACGTTTTCATTTAACTAAATAAATGCAATCCTATTTTTCACGTTGCCATGTTACCACCAATAGCGTGAGGGTTGTCCAGTATACACAAACTGAAACGGTCTGTAAATGCAAGTCATGATCTCTACGATTCGTATTGAGATGTCGACAGTCCGTACGGTCTGTACAATGACCGTAACATAGGGAATCGGTCAGTATACGGTCTGAAAAATGCATCTCATTAGCGGTCAAAACCTGTTGACGGTCAAACATGTTGACGGTCCGTACGGTTTGTACAGAACGTAAAATAGGGAGTCGGTCCGTATACGGACTTAAAAGTGCATGTCATTTGTGGAAAGCTTATGTTGGTTGTATTGAGAAGCACAATCTACGAGAGGAACTTCCTATGCTGATAAATGATCGCTTGGTACAGCTTTATTTCAGACAAAGTTACAGAGAGGCATACATCTATTTAAGTGGTGAAACAGAGAATTAACTCTGAAGTGTAAATTAAAGTGCTACGAGAAACCCATGAGAAACCCACTGGGCGTTAGCCCTAGTAAAGGGTATCAGGGAACCACACGAGGAAAAGCAAAAATTCTTATGACCATGGTGGGAATCGAACCCACGACTTCCGGATTAGATCTACCGTTGTTCTGCCGACTAAGCTACGAGGTCGGACAGAGAAAGTTAATTCTCTGTTCCACCACTTACGTGTTTATAGTGCTACGCGGCACAACATATATATAACATAAAAACCCCTCCACAAAAAAATCACAAGCCTCCATTTCTAACAGTAAAAAAAACTTAATCCATCAACTTTCTCTTCAAAAAACTTCTACCTGCGTGGGAAAAAACGCACCTTAACCCTATAAAAGATCTGAAAACGTCCTCTGCTTCCTGTTACAAAAAAAGCTCCAATTCGATATCCAACCACCCCTCTCCCACACTTAAGGTGTGCGTGCTATTAAAGAGGAATAAATTTGAGTTTTTTGAAACGTTTTTTTTCTTGGATGCTTTCTATTTGGTCCGAGCATTACTGAAACTTATGCGTGATAAGGTGAGTGATTTTACCTTTCAAGGAGTCTTTGTACTTTTGTTGTTTACTTGGATGGCGATGTTTTATACCCTTTTGTTCATATGTAGCTGTGAGAATACGTTTTTTACTATTTTTAGAATTTGATAGTTAAATTTTAATAACATGTAAAAATGGTGTAGCAACTAATAATACTGTACAGTGGGTTTTGCAGTCTCGTTTTCTGATATTAAATATTTTCGTCTGCATTTGTTATGAATTTCATTTAACTTAATATGTTAAGCTTCAGGTGTCTACTGAGACGTTGTTCATCAACGCATCCTGTCGAACGGTAAGCCGTGTTTGATCCAAGCTGTAACAGGAGCTTACATGCTTGTATAGTTTGCATGCACCTGCCCTGACAGTTTCTCTTATTCTCTTGGTGTAGCTTGCTAATGCATCGCACTGTGTGTTTGTATAGTGACAAACAACATCTTGTTCGTATCTCCATCTGGTGGAATATGGTTTGTGGTGTTTGATCAATAAGTATCAATGGCGGGGAATTGTGAAAATCAGCCACCCATTATTCTTTAATGCGCATGGCTGTGACGTGCCTGAGGCTCTTTTAACTGATTGTTCAACCTGAAAATCGAAATAGACGTTTTATTGATGAACAGAGTTATTACGCGACAACTGGTTACTTTAAAATTAAAGACTGGTTCTACAAACAAGAAATTCGGATTTCACTGCGAAAATGAATATAATATTAATCTGAATGACGAATGTAGGTAATAATCGAATCATATTTGAAAATAATCACAAGTGTAATAAGATACAATGAGTATGAAACTGAAATTGCTAGAAATTAATGTTGCTAGAGCTTATAACTCCCGAAAAGCTACCTTAATAAACTCCTTTGTTGTGGTGTAGCTAATCTCATGACCATGGAACTTTCTCTCTAGACTTTGGGCTTTAAACAAAGGTTAATCAGATTCTTTAGAAAGATTGATTTGAGCAGCTGAGATGTATTGCCCCAAGGCCTTCACAGGAGACGTCGCTTGGTTTGTTCTTGCAATCTTCGTCGATTCTTGAAATATGGGAAATAAAAGAGGAAAAAAATTCATTAGAAGCCTTGGTGAGGCATAAGTCACTGAAGTGAAAAAATAAAACCTTGGCGTAACGGCTGACATAAGCAACTGTCCTCCATGTGACAAGGGTTCCACAAAATCCAAAAGGGAATTACTGGGGATGCTAAAAATCCCACTTAAGAAATTTGGGTCCATATTCCTTTGTTTTCATCGGGTCCAGAGAATCTGTTCCCTTGGGACGTTTTGCCTTTTTTGGCGATTTGATTGGCTTCGATTATTTTTGTTTTGCATATTTATTTTTGATTAGCACATTTTTGAAAGTCTATGCACACCATTGAGTTGTTTTTGCTTGGTCCGTTTGTTGGGGAGTGTACTAATCTTGTGTTAGGGAGTAGTATTCGATATGCGTCGTTGTATGTATAGTTGCTTAAATTATTGCAGCTTTCAAACTTTGTATGTGACGCACGGAGGAAGACGTTGGGTATTTTTTTCCTGTTGTAGGAGAATTGTCTCAGAGTCAACGGTGCTGTTGCGAGGTGATTTACAACAGTTGTCAGTGAGTTATTGTGATTCATATGCATGGTGGAAGACTTTCCTGTTTTACGTGGATTGTCTCATCGAATAGCAGCGTCATCATTGATGTTGCGAACTGATTCAAAACAGCTGTCAGTGAAGTACAGTATGGTGATTTATACGCGTGGCTTTCAGACGGAATTACGCAAGGAGGAAGACGTCTGGGTACTTTTTTTCCTGTTTTAGGTGGGTTATCTCATCGAAAAGCAAAAGGAAAAGGAAATCCTTTCCACCGTTTCTTCATTGCCTATTGCCTATTGTGGACTCTATGGCTTTGGAATTTTGATCAGCCCATACAATTTGAAATTCTTTGTCCGTTGTGGATGCGAATGAATGAATCTGTCGATGGTGACAGTATCTTTGAACCCCGATGGTGGGGTTGTATTTATAACTTTGGTTTTGAATCTGTGAATGGTGACAGCATTTATAAGGCCCGATGGTGGGGTTGTATTTACAACTTTCTTTTACGGCAAAATCATGCTGTACAATCTCTACCTCTCGTTTGAGAGATTTTTAAAAGCTGTGATAAACAATAGTAATAAATGGGACTATAGATTAACTGTAAGATCTATTGTTAAACAACGCAATTGGAAGCAATTGCAAACATCGCCAGCCTTTAAGGGTATAAATAAAGATAATTATAAAAAAGTTGCGGAAAAGGAAGGTCCGTAAAGAAATAAAGAGCTTGCTCAAGAAAAGTGTTCCAAAATCTTCAAGAATATACAAGCTGGTCGTTAATTACAGAACCACTCTTGTTCAATGATCCAGAAGTGGTAGAAAAATCGGTAAAAGGAAAGTGAGAGCAAAGGTTATTGTATCAACCAGGAAGAGTCAGTATGATTCACCAAAAGATGTTTATTACGAAAGTCTGATTCAGAATGTTACATTTCAAGTTTAACCTCCGTCGTAAAACCCTGGGCCTGGTTCTCGAAGACATTTTATGAATTACTGCTTTACACAACTGAAGTGTATTGAAGGCCAAAACAGGAGGAGCGCGGCGACACACAAAACTACGAAGACGGCCATGTGCTCAACTCAACTTTTTAATTAGCCCATAATAGGCAAATTCAACATACATGTTTCATGTGACGTCACGCAATACATTACAACAACCGAAGTTCGCATGTGCAGTCGATTCATTTCTTGAACTTACGCATGCAGTTTTTAAGGATTCTTTTAAAGATATCAACTGTAATGAATTTTTTAAGCTGGGTTAGATACAAGTCATGTGTACAATTAGAAAACTATGTACTCAATAGATATGGCTGTGGTTCGAGAACCTGTTTGGATTTATTTGAGGCAACATTGCAACTTATTTGCTACAATATCTGCCAATGCTGTATTTTGTAACATATTTACATTGAATACTGTTGGTGAAAATAAAGGAGAATTGAAGTGTATACAACCGGACCAACAAATCAATTTGTTCTTGTGTAACAATGCCATTGTAAACAAGTCAAGTATATATGTATTTTACATAACCCCTTTGCCGAACTTGCTTGAAAACCAATTTGAAAATTGCATTTCAGGGGTAATATTACCCAATGGCAGTAGACTTTACTACCATTCTTGTCAAGAGCATTCTGGAGACACCTCTTTGCCAAAACATTTTGTTGCACTTCCAGCTTTCTTAATTGCGGTATTGTCATCGAATTGTATTCATCAGATATTTTTCGTTAAAGGAGCTATGTCACGCTATTTTAGCATATTTTTAAAGCTCAAAATATGTCTTGCGGTCAATTGAGATCCAAAAATAATGGTCTAGTTTTGTTATTTAAAGACCCAGTAAAGACCATTAGACTTTGCGCGCCTCTGTTGACGGTTTTGGCTCTCCCTTCGAAGCGGCAAAATTTGATCGTGTGCATGTTAGCGTCAACTGCCTTGATTTAGTTCCCGTTTGTGTTGTGGAGTGGACGGCTCGGCCTCCTCTTCGCTCGGGTCTCTTCCCGGAGTGAAAATGTGAATGTTTATGGTTCGATAGTGCAGACAGACGAAGCGAACAATTGGCGCTGTCACAAAATTAGAGACATTTGTATGGTTTTTGAGCTATGTTTCAAGGTCTATAACTTGGTCTCTGTTCAGCCTAAAAGAATCAAACTTGGTCAAACGACTAAACTCAATGTCATCTTTCATGTGATGGTGTCAATTTATCGATTACTTCAAAATTTGAAACTCGCCCCAGTTCACTTTTGAATTTCGGAATGGCCAATAGTGTAACGTTGGTTCACCATGCTCCAGAAGGCCTCTTGAAATATTGCCCAGCTCCAAAATCCTGGCTCCTTGAAATTCAGTATTAGTAAAATGTATTCAAACAAAGAAACAAACTGAACAGAACGGTTATTGATGTTACCATGCATGAAATAATCGCAAGTGCTCACCATCGCTGTGATAAATCCTCTCTCGGTTGATGTAAAAGGAATTCAGCAAATTCACTGTTGGCAACTTCCCCAAAGCCACAAGTGCGAGTTTTCTGGAATTCCATAGGTCGAAGACAGACGACTGAAGTCGTATCTGCCGGACATGTCCCGGTAAACGAGGTCTTCCTCGGGACGGGTCACCAATTTTGGGGACATCCTCGGTGTAAAAACCTGACGAGGTTTTCTTTATTTTATGAGGTATTGTTTTGCTGCACGCTATTGTTTATAGTGTTTTGTTGTCTTTGTTTTGCGTCACTCGTGAGCTTCACAGGTTTTCACACCGAGGATGAACCCCATTTTCAATGAGTAGGATTCGACCTCACACAACATTTAGACCAAAATTAACTAAAATCTGCAATAACTTTTGTCAAAAGACATGTAGAAATATTTTCAGAGAAACAAGCTATATCATAAGACCTTTCAGAATGACGGGAGAAGAATAGCTCGGCCGATGTTGGATTGTTTAGTCAAACTAAATAACTCCGAATTTTCATCATCACGAAAATGTCCGTCGATGGGCCGTAGCGCGCAAAGTCTACTGGTCTTTACTGGGTCTTTAAGACTGTTATGACACTAAAACTGTTTCATGTCGCCTGATGCTACCAATGCGGCAAGGATGGAAATGTATTGAAACTTGAAAAGGTTGGGCCAACGTTTTCAAGTTTTGATGCTATCTCGACAAAAAACACCAAAAACCTTATTATGGGTTGCTCTCTTTGATAAAATTAATTTGATATCCACCTCATAGTTTATCAGGAACATTGTTTGTATAAATAAGTAACGGTTTTTGGAAAGAATTGATCCAAAACCACAAAATCGTTCGTGACATAGCCCCTTTAAGTGTGGCTGTGTTAGGTCGACATTATGTACTCAAACCCAGTGGTTCGATGTATAAGTCATCAGTTTACAGTGGCTGTAAGAGATAACACTGATTGGGTATATAATGACGATACGTGTCAAGGTCTTTTGCGTAGCCATCCTTATTGCTAATTTTTTGCAATATTTGAACTATTTCCAGTTAGAATTGAAAGTGATATGCAAGCAAATTCAGAGACTTCGGGTTCAGCTCTTTCAAGAAATTAGTCAAACGGAGTGACGAGCCTTGCCTTCGTCTTACGAAGACAATGACGTGAGTGGAAAACTACGCCAAATACCAACAAATCCATCAAAAGGCCGCAAGAAAACAGACGAAGTAACAACATTTTCTTCATTTTATAGAAAGAAAGACAAGTTTAACCTTCATTACACGTTTGAATTCGACGATATTTCAACGGTCGCCATTGTAACACAACACCGCTTACTTCAGAAGGTCACGTCCCAGTCGCTGCGCTCAAATTAATTAAAGTATTCGCATCAAGCGTTTGGGCTGCCTGTGCTCTCAAGCGCTTTCTTGAACTCATTTTCAAGACACCACTGGAAGTCTATTTACCCCTTAAACACTCACTGCGCATGCCCTTAAAAGTTCTTCCCAAGGTTTCCTGAATGATGCTATTTTTGAGTATCAAAATACTCTGAAGAAACTTCCCGTTTCGCGTGTTGTCAGTATTTTCTCTTAAGTCAAAATTCCCACACAAACAACAGCGTTCTCGGCCAAAACAAAAAACATGTCATCTTCAATCTTGGGTCCCTAGTTCTAAAAAAAAACAAGTATCTAAGTAGAGACCAACACTGCCACACTCAAAAAAGATAACAAAAACGGACTTTTAGATAATTCGACCCATTCATTATGTACCATCACTGCAAATACTTACAGTGCATCCCACGTGAACACTAGCTACTCGGCGTCTTGTTTGAATAGATTTCATTAGATAATGTAAGATCTAAAAGCATCCCCTGCCTGATAAATGCATTCAGTACTATTCTCAGGTATTTTGTTGTTGTTGATATTGTTTTTTCTTAAGTTACGTTGCAGGGTCCTTAAATAACTATGGACAGTTGTCACAGCACCTGTATGTAAGCGTGTCTAGCACATAAAACGTACATAGTCAGAAATTAAGGTGGGTTTCTCTAAAAATTTTATTAACAGATCGGTGAGGTTATTTGTTAAAACTCATTGTTTAATTTTCGAATACGATTTCCTTTTTTGTTTTCGTTTCTTCATTTAACTGGAAACTGGAAACTTGAAAGCTCTATACGTTTGGAAAATAACAGTCGTTTCATTTCTCTACGATATGAAAGTGCACTTGTTAATTCTAGTTCGGTTTAAGTAATTGTCTTAGTTTTGAATTCTCAAGATGGTAAGAAATACCTGTATTTGTTGAGGTAGACAGCTTTTTTAAATGATTTTACTTCGTTTTGGTCAAGGCAATCACGTGACCAAGACTTATCCTCTTTTTCTCCATGAAATCGGTCAGATTGGAATTTCTCAGTAACATCAGAATTTTACACCGTTTTGTGTAAAGTACTAGTTATAAGTGATCGGAAACGGCGTTTGACGCTTCTCTTTGATAAAACACAGGGGGATTTGGTAATGTAGAACTGCCCCGGTTGTTGAGTCTTGACTGCGTTGTTTTTGTTGTTTTATGTTCATGGAAATCTTTTGCAATGTTTCTTTGGTTTTCAATGAAAGGTGGATACGCTCCAACTTGTAGAGCCAAAGAGATAATACATCCTCACGTGAACCAAAAATTTTATTTTTGTCCTCTAAAAGCTAGGACGATAGCGAATTGGAAACAATTCAAGATCCAACTGCCGCCAGAAATGACTACTTTACGAGCAAATTTATAGTTTTACTGAAGACTGACCTTTTTAGTTTAGCTTTTTATTAGGATTTGATTATATAGAGTTTAGTTTTTACGATTAGATAGGGTTTATTATTAGTTTTTATAATTAGGTAGTGTTTTAAGAGTTCTTGTATATTTACATATGGGTTTTAATTTGGTCTTAGTACTGTTGTAATTTTTATATCTTATTGTTAGGCGCATTTGATCTTATATACATGTAATTTGCGCACTACAAGTATTAAATTATTATTATTATTAATTATTAAAAATAATCCCAATTGCTTTCCATGGGTTTATCTTGATGTCGTGAAATTTTTTCCATATTTTAGTCGTTATTCATGCAACGAAACAGATCTAGGTTTTCGAAAAGGAAGAGAACACTCCTGGGAAGAAAAAGAGAATCTGTGGCATTTTGTGACATAAGTCACAAAAACTAGCTATGAAGTTGCTAACGGTTGATTGCATCATTAACCTGCGTCTTCCGATGTTACGAATCATATGTTCAATAAAACGACCTGAGTTTTCGTCGACTTCATCAACCACGTTGTCAGTGATATTTGATAACAAGCTGTCCGAGAGGAGACTGGGAATATTGACGGTGGACGGTGTTAAATTCGACGTCTAAATCAAACGCCGTATTTAATTATTTTAGTTGATAGGTATTAAATGCGGCACATGTGAAATGCGACGTTTGGGTGTTTGGTGTTGGGCGTTTATCAGTCAAAACAAATGGCATTGAAACACTGGGGCGAAGTGCCAAAATTATCCTACGGCCTCCACCACTTATTTCACTGGCAAATGCCATTACCAAATATCTACTGAAGAAAGATTGGCTATTGCTAATTAAATTAAGACTGTAAATAAAATCAATATTTGAGGCTGTGCCGCGTTAATCAATTTTGCTAAAGGAATGAATATTAAACATAAGGACGGATGTAAAAAATGTGAATGGATGGACAGAGAAGCACCCACATTAAAAAAAAGCCTTTTAACAGTTCAAAATTTGATGTATGAACTCGTGTAATGCTGTGTAAGACTTATCTGAACCAGCTTGGCCGGAGTCGCATGGTGGAACATTCATGTGCTTCGTGTTCCTCAGTCGCGCGCCTTTCATTTTAACTTCTGATGTTGACCTAAAAAACAATCAATTCGTCAGGCAAGCACAATAAAAATCATATGTAGCAGGGTCATTTGACCACTTTTTAAACTGCCTTTTGAGTGATAGAAATAAATTTCGCCATATGCGGTGGAGGTCACGACAACAACATTATGTTGCGGGCCAGAGTTACCATCCGTTTATCGTTCAAAGAAGCAAGTGAAGACAAAGCCAGCGAGGCCGTACCTTCTGAAACCAGTGATGTTTATCGAACGCCGGTTTGGAGGCGCCAGTCATCGTGTAACGTTTATTCAGCTTTTATTATGACATCCAACGGGAAATACAGAAATAAACCAACTACTTATGTACACTCGAGTCTTAATATTGAGAAATGTTGCTTTTTAATTTGGTCTTACAAAACAGTACGAAGTACACGTTATGTTCATTTATCTCGAAACAGTTGATTTAAATAATAACTTAGTGAGGACTAACCTGCAGAGTCTCAGTCTGATCTTTGTTGTTCAGCAAGAAGACACCACGCCAACGATTTCAAAATGAGCTTTCACAGTACGTGACGAAAACTGCAAGAACTTATGGCCCTGCCGTATGTATCACCTCTTTTTATACTGTATTGAAAAATTCACAACGTACTGTACAATGAAAAACATATTTGGTTTGCCAGAGAACTCTGCGTAATTAACACCTTAACACAGCTCTCTTGTCAGAATCGTTCATGTTATTTTTTGGCAGTTGAGTGTTATTCATATTCAGTTTCACAGTGCAGTGAGAAAAACAAAGGCGCCCTTGATCTTGACACAGGCTAATTACACATACATTCATTCAGTGGGTGCAATTGTTATCGTATTCAACGAAGTTTTCTTAGTTTTCTCAGCGAAATAACACAGCACATGCAATTAACACGTTAACGAGGCTCTCTTGTCAGAACCGTTCCATGTTTATTTCACGAGGCAGTGTGGGGACAGGTTATGCCAGTAACTGCGATCGATCGTTTTAACCGGAATGCCGCTTGCCGCCTTTTTTGGTCATGAAAATGTCGACCTTATCATAATCTGGACGAAAATGTTAACCGTTTTTCCAAAACTACAGGGCATGGGAAACTTGCAACATAGAAGTGATTAATTGCTTAAAGAAAATTACCATGGCAGTCTCTTCGCACAGTAATGTTATTAATACCTGGTACGTATGCAGTAAAAGCCCACGTGTAAGAATCTACAGTCGTGGAAGTCTGGCTAAATAGGTTCTCATCGGCAATTTCTTAATTTGTCTCTTAAAGGGGTATTGTCACGAAGATTTCGGAAAGTTTTTCTCCACACTATCCTGAAATTAGGTGTAAGGAATTTAACCCATGTATAACATCATCTCTAACCAAACCGCGGCCGTAAGAGATTTGAAAAATTTAGCCTAAGTTTTTCAAATTGCAATCCATCTAAGCCATTGACCATTATTTAAAGGTTTCCTACCACACAAATACAGATCTTAATTGTACAAAGAATGCTTAAATCCGTGACCGTGCGCCTTTAATTTCTATGAAGGAGATATAGTTCCTGATCACCAGAAAATGAATACACTTGGGTTTGGTCCCCACATTTGCATTATTAACTTATTATGATAAATTTAACAAAACTTGCAAGCAAAATTTGATATCTCAAAGTCAAACTCCTTGGTTAAACTTGGTTAAAATGTTTATCATAATTTAACTGCAACCCACATATAAGAACCTGCTTCATCTTGCTTAGCTAAACAAGTTCTTTTATTATTATTTTTTTGTTATTAAACCGCGACAAATTCGTTCTCCCGAGGTTCTCTAGGTTCTTACATATGGTCAGTTCTACATTACTTGATTTCCAGTGGGATATTGCTGTACGCCGGGAAGGGTAATTCTTGAAATAAAATGTTTTGGTCTACATAAAGTGCTTTTGGCTCTTTAAATATATTGTATCGAAGAGGATGCGAATGGATGGCCACACATGGGTAAACAGGGGTATACGGGGGTATACATGGGTATACAAGAGTATACAGGGGTAGACAAGGCTATACAGGGGTACGTAGATAGCCAAATTGTAACGCTGCGGCGAATGTATGCTGCTGCGCCGGATTGGTGATAATGTTGGGAAGTACTCTCATATTACACCAGCATTCCGTAAGCTTCCTCGGCTGCCTACACGGATGCGCATCCATTTCAAAATGTTAATTTTAGTTTTTAAGGCAATTCATGGTTTGGCTTCTTCTTATATTTGCGAATTAAATTTCTTCTATTCAGAATGGTCTTCGATTACTGATGAATGTAAAACGCTACTGATCATTCTGCTTGTAAATGGCGCTCAACAAGTTCTTAAAATTATTATTATTATTATTATAATTATTATTATTATTATTATTATTATTATTATATTACAGGGGCAAACAGGGGTATACTGGGGTATACAGGGGTAAACAAGGGTATGCCGGTGACAGGGGTATACAGTAGTATATATGGCGTCACGGTCTCATTTGAAGTCTAAATACAATCTATTATGGGATACATGAAGTTCCTACGTCGAGATTCTGTGGTGCTGACCGAAAGAATCGCGGGCTCTAAGGACGAGAATGCCGACTGTTAGTTAGCTAGATAAATTTTAGGAGTGAGCAAGCTAGGCTGTTCAGCTTAAACGCACGCATGACAAAAACCAAAGAACCCAACACAACGGTCCGGTTTAGTTTGCCACCGCTCCGATCCAAAGCTGTCAACCCACAGTACAAAGAAAAGGTTGAAATTCTTAACTGAGTTGATAATGTAAAGTGGCCCGGAAAATTGGCCGCTGTAGAGAGATTCAAAAGGCTGATGTTTATATCTCTTCACGGTGGCCAATTTCCGCATTATCAATTCAGTTGAGATTCAAAAGGCTGATGTTAGTATCTCTTTACGGTGGCCAGTTTCTCTATTATCAATTCAGTTGATAACTAAATTTTCGTGTACCACTCCCCTTCTCCCAGACTGATTGTAGCAACGATAGTTTCTTTGGAATCTAATCCCTTTTATGTAGCACAGGTAAGTGTTCTTAGCCATCTCAGTGTTGACAGACTGCTCTTGAAAATAGTTGTTGTTTTTCCGCCATTTTCTCTCTAAAGCACCGGGACTGTCAATTGCCTTTCGTCTTCCTTTCAGAAAAACGGTGTCTTTCTTAGCTTCTCGATGACTCCCGAAAAGCTATTTTTAGCACACATCCAATGTTCAATGCAACACTGAAAAATTGGATTTGCCACAACTTCCCCACAATTAAGAGATACGATAGGGTTAATTTGAAAGAGAAAACCAATGAATAGAAAAGGGATTGCAAAAATTCTTTTGCGGGGTCCGGCCGAAAACGTTTTGGTTGCTTGAGAAACGGGCAGCCGCCTGGTTACAACTCATTTAAATTCCATAGTAAACAGCAATTTACAGTCTACAAACTTTGGTATAAAGAAAGTTTTTAAGAGTTTTCACCATTTCTCGTGAAACATCTCCCCGCAGTTGAGTAACTGTTTAAAGGTATTGTAAACTACTCACACCCTTATTGAAAAGTCTTTTTGCCTTCTAGTTCCCTTAATAGGGAGTTAAATTGAACGCGTTTCTTGAAATGTTAACAACAAAAATAAACAAAACTGATAGATGGGCTAAAACGTTTTTAATGACATCGAGGCCTCGTACTGTCTAAAATAAAAAGTGCTATGACCGCTCAAGGCGAATAATGATTTATGGTTATCGTGCTAATCGCGACGGTTACGAATCATCGTTCGAACATTCAGATCACTAACCACATTTGAAATGGGCACTCGACGTGCCAGGATGAACCCATGGCTTTTCAAAAAATTAAGGGTTGAGAAAATCACAAAAAAAACGAAGGAAAGAAATGACAAACAAGGCGGTAAAACTACTGATGAGTTTAATTGCTGTTTGTTTCGCAGTATTTTTTAAAATAACTTTGACTTTAGATCAGCAGTGTAATGTTAGCAATTATGGTAAGACCAATGAGTAACATTAACTAAGATGTTTACCTAGTAAATAGTAATTTTTTTCCACACAATTCGCATATTTGTCACTGCCCCTGTAATGTCGTAACTCAAAGAGAACTCTACGTCAGATCAGTAAGTTTGTAGGATGTACAGTCTTGTGGCTAAATCTTCTCATAAAATCAAAAGTAAATAAAATTATCTTTTATGGGAGTTCATGCAAACTTAAGCGGCTTAGATAAGGTGAATGATATAGATAAGTGATTGGTGATTCAAGGCTACTGTCATATACATGCATGTATATCTGCTGTCACTCTAAGCATATTGAAGCCTGTTGTCACTATTAAAGCATGGTCCGGTTTTCCGAATATATCTATAGCAACCACATTGGCAACCTTTTGTTTTGATAAAAATGAACAGGTGGGCACCATGTTCAACCATTAGCTGTCGGTACAAATTTAAAACTGGCATGGCTAGAGTGCTATAAATTGTGTTTTGCAAACTAACACCACACCAATTAACCTGAACAATCACAACGATGACGAAAACCACTATATGAGGTAAACATCAATTTTTCAGGCGAGGGAAAAGTTTGGTTAATTTTGACTTCACGTCTAATTGCACCTAAGACCGGTACCTTTAACAAGAGAAAGGATAGCAAGGCAAGAGGGAAAGAATTCAAATTAATTACTGATTTTTTAAAAGTTATTTCAAAACACTACATTATCATAATTTGCAAACGAAGCCGTCTTTTTTTTAAACCACCAGCCTTGAAAAGTCATCACGAAGAAATATCTCGCGATCTGTTACCAATTTGTTGACGACCATGTTAGCGATGTAAAGAAAGTACACTTAATGTTAAGACAAACGTGAGTGAAATTTTAAGGTAAATAAGAATGCTTTAAGCTCTAAGTACATGGGTCTATGTTTGGCATGCTTTAAAAGTGAATTTTTCCAGCTGTGCTGTGGCATTACTGTTTAATGCATCTAAGTTCGTGTGTTGTTATAAATGTTACCACTTCAAGTGTTAAGTACAGTTGCTAGCTCCACGTTCGTTTCTCAAGATGCGGGCCATCTTACTCTTAACCCTGTTGGCGGCTTCACTTGCTATGGGTAAGCATAAACTCATCTGTTTGTTTTAGCTCTTATTAACGCTGAACATCATACCATTTTTTGTAGCAAGACTAGGCATTACTTTACGCCTAAATTGTTCTGAATCTAGAGATTTGCTGGAATGCAGACTGAACATAAGTTTAATTTCCACAGTTAAGTGGCTGAACATACTTGTCCACGAATAAATTAAATGTACCAAACCCAAATAGGGCGCTTTTGTGGAAAGGCTATAACTTGTCCAGTGATAGACGCCAAGATTCATCTTTTTCGGTTGAAAGAAAAGTATATTAACTCTCCCGTTGCCATAACAACAGTGCGAGACTCTTACTGCATTCCAGTTGTGGCTTGTATTAATTTGTGTTTGTTCTCTCCAGATTGCGACTTTGATACAGGAATGTGTGGATGGAAAAATGACCCTAAAACTTGGATCAAATGGAGTCGCCGTAAGGGAAAGACACCCACGGCTAACACAGGACCAAATGCTGACCACACATCAGGAAAAGGTCTGTCTATAGGCCATTAAAGGAATCATAATAACATTTCAATAATTTTGCACCTTCAAAAACATCTCTATACCTTGCACGACACTCACAGCAGTGCGACTCGAGTTAAAATTTTCAGTAACTATGAACACCCTAACAACTAAGAAATACCCCACCCACAAAATATGCATTTCCTATCTTCAGTTCATAAAGGGTTCGGTTCCACGACCTCACACGTAAACCAGTTGTTTCTTGGTCCACAGAAATTAACGACTGAATTTCTAGAGCAAAGCCCGTGGAAAGTCCAGATGTAACCAACACTTTTCTTGCCCCCCCCCCCCCAAAAAAAAAAAAAAGACAGGATAATTTGCTTTGTGGTTTGGCCTTGCTGCCAAGCCTCTGTTTTCGTTCTTGGATCGGAAAGGGGAGGTTATATTAAGACCGGCACCCTAGAAACTTAAAAGACGATTAGATTTATATAATGAAAATGGAACTCGCAGGTATATACAAAGCTCACTGCACTAAACGCTGTGTGCTCTTAGGTTTTGCAACTGGGATTATGATCTCATACAACATTGTTTTCTTCACTTTACCATAACCTCTAAAAACTAATGGAAAAAGGAAACATTGTCACTGTAAATGTTTTGACAGCAAACAAAATGTTTTCATATGCATAGAAACCCCTTTGGACATTGAATGTCTAAAATTAAAGTTAGCAAATGCTTTCAGGAAAATTTTTATGAGGAAGATCAATTTTCACTGAAGCTGACTGATTTTACCTTATATGGCAACCAAACTGGAATTTTCAGCTTTTAGTAAACAAAGATCAACTTTAAGAAAGGTTGGCCTTTCAGTTTTTCCATCATTTTAGTATTCATTACTAAATTTGGAATTTTTTTTGTCTTTTCAATGTTTTCGAGAATCTCGAAATCCAAAGGGGAAAAAAAAGGGGGGAAATCGAAATCCAAAGGGGGGTTCAGCATGGTTGCCGATCGAAGATCGTGGCGTAAGCCATCTGAAGAGGTGGAAATGCACTTTAATCTTCCAATTCTGTCTAGCCTTTATACTCTTAGCGTTCTAGAGATTTGAGAGAAAGCGTATCCCCATTAAAATTAAGTGTTCATTTGTGCTGTTTGGTGCTACGAATACACCGTTAATTTTTCTTTTTGGCATGGGCGAAGCTAGGTTACTATGTGTTCATAAACGCACGAAGTGGCTTGCGGGATGATGTTGCTAGACTTACATACAAGGACTTCACTGGTAGCAAATGCCTGACATTTTGGTACAGCATGATGGGAAACGGTATTGGAAGCCTTACGGTACATGTCGATAACAGAAACGTGTTGAACCTCAAGGGACCGCAAGGCAACGGCTGGAAAGAAGCAAAGGTCAAAATCACCGGCAAGAAAAGTGGGGTAGGTGTCCAGTAAACTCAGAGATTAATATTTTGTAACTTCTATTCATCGTGCTCAACAAACCATGGTATTGCACTTAGACGTCCCAGAAAGTGACAAGAAACAGACTGAAGGTAGGAAGGCTATATTTGGCTAGAATATCGATATTTCTACCGCTATTCGGTTCGTTGGAATTCTAGCTTTTAATGGTGCATTATTTATATAAACTTTTCATGTCATACAGCATGATTTGGCTGCCTGTGCTTCTTTGCACCCAACGACAGGTTTCTGTAGATATCTGTTCGGTGGAGGATAGTTCGCCGTAGGCTTTCGGCGTGGATCAAAGAATGCACTCGGATTTTCTCCTCTAAAGAAGGGTCATATTTGCTTTTTTTGAAAGTAAAAACGTCAGCTCGTATTTCCGGAAAGCAAATAGTTCCCTAGAAAGTCAGAAGTCGTGGAAACTTTAGCTAACTAGTAGTACTATTCCCAAAGGAAGTCTCCCGGTTTTGTTCCCTAAAAATTTCGGGCAAGTTCAACTTGCTGGTAGGAAACAACCATAAACAAGGAAATATTAAAGAATAACATAAAAATAAAGACATACATTTATATAACATTCAGTTGAAGACAAGTGTAGCAAAACGAAAACCTCTGTGTGTGTGTAACATTTTATGATCTCACTTAATATAAGAATCTGACTTGACAGGTTAAATTTTCTGCCGTTCGTGGAGGCAAGCAAGGAGATATAGCCATTGATGACATTCGCCTTACGGAAAACTGTGGGTCAAGTCCTTCTACTGAAAAGCCCAAACCACCAACCGGCCACCCCACTCCCCCAAAACCAAGCACTCCTCCTGTCCCTCCAGTGCCCGGGGGTGAGTAGGAAAAAGTTTCCCTTGATATTGTTCCTTTCTCTGTCTTTTGATCTATGTTCTGTTGTTCACTCGTGTCACTAAATCGATCCAAGAATAAGCCCTTTTTTGTTTGTTTGTCCGTTGATTCGTTCCTTCATTCACCATTCCATCATTCCTTAATTCTCGATCCATTTCACGTTTTTAGTTTGTTCGATCTAGGAGCAAGCCTTGGCCTGTTAAGCGGGATAAGCTCCTTAATTCTAATGTTATCGCCTTTTTCAAGGAATGTGCGGCATGAAAGGAAAGTCAAGAATAGTAGGTGGAGAAGCAGCGAAACGGAATGAATGGCCATGGCAGGCGCTGTTAATGGACAAGAAGAAGTCACAGTTCTGTGGGGGATCCCTGATAGCGAACGAATGGGTTCTTTCAGCCGCCCATTGCGTGCATGGAGAGAGCACGAACACTGTTCAAGTTAGGTAAACCATTACACTCTTCTTTTATATAAGAACCTTTTTTTAGAGAACGTTTAGGCTGAGATTTACCAAAACTTTAAGAACATGTTAAGAACATACCCAGGTTAAGAGTCAGTTAAGGACGTCTTGTTTTGTCTCGCTTGTGAATCTCTGCGTTAAATGCTTTTTGTAACGCCAAAATTTACCAAATTTGTTTTGGGCACCAGAGCAAGCCATACAAGAATAACGACAGCGTGAATATGTTTTAGGGTCTTACCAGTTTTACCAGTAAAGTAATAATATAATCAAATAATACTTAAAATATGCTATCAAATGTGGCTTGAACAAAATCCTAAAATCTAAACTTCAACCTTCGGTGTCTTCGGTGCCTGATGGTTCTTGACATGTTTCTTCAGGCTAGGAGCTCACAAGATAAGAGGCGAGAAGCCCAATGGGATAGTGCAAGACTTCAAAGTTGTTAAAATCATTTCCCACGAAAGCTACAACCACCGTACTATGAGCAATGACATTGCTTTGCTGAAGCTGGAACGGAAAGCCACATTAAGCAGGTAAAATAACAGCGCAAAAAATCGTTTCTGGTTGCACTAGTTACTGTAAAGGAATATTTTCACACGGCTGCATTATGGGAGCGACTAGGGTGAACTGAATTCATTTCAACATAACTAGTACTTTCTTCACACAAACGATTTGTTGCAACAAAGCCAGCTGGTCTCGGGGCTAAATTTGATTCAATTCAATTAGAGCTCATTAGGCATTCTTTTTTAGGTACAGCGTAAAACTGAAAAAGCGCAACCTGTCATCAGAAAACTTAGGATTAGTCAAAGTAACAGCAGTCCTTAAGAAAAATACGAAAAAAGAAGATACTTTATTTGAATACTCTGCTCGGGGCTTTTCAGTATAGCGATATTTTAATTTTCTGTTTACAAACATTCCCGTCAAATTTCTTTTGATATTCAAATTTGCCAGCCACCAAACAATAGCATGCATTGTTCTAACAGCTAATAAACCTCTGGTTGGCGCATTAAAAACAATAGTTGACGTAACGAGAAAAATAGCTGTTACCTTAAAAAAAAATTTAAAAAACTGCTATTGAATTTAACAGGTACAGCTGTTAAGTGAACGAATGAGAGCAAGAAAACTGCTGGCTATTTCAATACACCATTTTGCTAATGATCAGCTCCAAGTGAATTGTGGGTAGATCCAGTCCTTTGTGGGGGCAAACGGCCATTTAAAGACGTAATTTGAAATTCTAATATTGTGGGGGCAAACCGTCAGAATTAGAATTTCAAATTACGTCTTTAAATGGCCGTTTGCCCCCCCCCCCCCTCCCCACACTCTCCCGATCAATTCGGTACTGATACGGTCAATAGCAGCGTTTAGGATTGCAGATACTGACTGAGTACAAAGAACTCCCACTTGGCTACGCGTCAGTAACACTGATGTTTACATTCGCAGTCAAGTAAACTTGGTTTGTTTACCCGACTCGCGATCGGTCCCAGATCCTTCACACGGACAGAAATGTTGGACTACCGGCTGGGGAACTCTAACGTCTGGGGGGCAAGCACCTAATGTCTTGTATGAGGTAGAAGTGCCAGTTGTATCCCATGATGTTTGCAATAAGGCGTACAAAGGAAATGTCGATGGCACAATGATATGCGCTGGTCTCAAGGAGGGTGGCAAAGATGCCTGTCAGGGTGACAGTGGGGGACCATTTGTGTGCGGTAGAGGAAACGGTAACAGTGAGAGGTAAGGAACAATGCTTTATTTTCTTTATTATATTCATTTTGGAAGAGCTATATACTAAGAGTCCTTTAACTCCCAAGATTTGATTTATTAATGCTGCACTTTAGCGGCTACACAATCCCTTGTACATTAGTTAAGAGAATTTGGGGTTAAGATAACACCCTCTGACTGATGAACCTGTCTATTCTCGTCACCTGTCCGCTGCACAATGTATACTAATATCATAAGGAGAAGCTGCATGCTAATCACTTGAATTCGCGTCAAAGAAGAAGATGAAGATGGTAGTCTGTTGTAATCCCTGGTTGTAATGCTTAAAAATGCTTTTTCTTAAAGAAGTACATCCAAATTTATATAAAGCGTTATTTTTCCACCTTGCCTTCTGCGTTCTACACCTTGGAGGCAGGATGGCCAAGTGGTTTAGGGCGCTGGATTTCTTTGCGGTCACACCGGATTCAAATCCCGCTCTAGCCACTAGCTGGTGTTGTTCTGCTGGTAAGTGCCTGGTTCAACTCCTCGGTCATCCCTATAAATAGCCAACTAGTCTGCCTCCAGCCAGTTGGAATTCTTAACGCTGTTGTTTTCATTTGTATTATTTGTTTCATTGTCCCTGAAAACCTCTTCTTGGGGAGCGGTCAGTTCATTAAGAATTTGAGTATTTTGTTTTATCTTGGAATGGTCTGCGCATAGGTTTTACCTGCACGGAGTGACGAGCTGGGGACATGGTTGCGCTTTAAAAGAAAAGTACGGAGTGTATGCAAGAGTATCAGTATTTGTAGACTGGATAAAGAAAAAAATGGGAAACCCGAGCAAGCCTTCCAAACCATCAACAGCTCCACCATTATCACCTCTACCACCTGTTTCAACGTCCACTCCTTCAGGTAACAGGGTTCGTGTTACTCCTTAAAGTCCATGAAAAGTTCTAGAATTTGATTTTACATTTCAAGAGTACTTGAAAAGCTCTTAAAAGAAGAATTTCTACTGAAAGTGCTTGATACTCCTTAAATTTTAACTCGGGTGGTAAATAATACAGGATTATATCTAGGGAGCTTTCTAAAGTTGTTACTGACCAATGAAAACATTTTGAAACATAGTTCAAGATAAAGTAAACGTGCTATGAACACTCCTTGAAAATTCCGTTTTTGGTGCTTGAATACACCTTGAATATACTCCTTAAATTTTGTATCCACAAACCAGCACGGAGCCTGCACTTTTAACACCTCGTTTTTAAACATCTTATATTGAAAAATGATGGGGTTTATGGAAAATTTGTTCTCATATTTCTTTCTCGAGTTTTGTTGACGAAGACACGATTAATTGGTAACAGGACTTTGTTTCCGCAATTCTTCCTATGATCAATCTCGACGTGAGAGAAGTTGGACTGCGCTATCTCGTTTATTAATTGTATGAGTACAGATGCAAATGGACACCACTCAGTCCTCTTAAGATGGCAGTGACTAATGTTTGGCTCCACTCGAACTAGAATTTCGAGAACGCTGCGGTGACATTTTTTTTAAAATCAAACTTTGAAGATTACCTTACACACGTCCGTGGCAGGTTCATCAAGACAAACATCGCATGGATTTGGGAACTCGATGGTCGTCAAACTTGGTGCAAATTATCCCAGTTAGTCCAAGCGTCTTTCCTTGGAAGCCTGACTCCCTGTCATTTGAATCGGACAATAATCACATCATGATCACCGCTCTAGGTGTACAAACCGAGGTCGCGCGCAGAAGTTTTCTGTTGCGTTGTTTAGACCGGTCGCACCAAGCAAACCTGAAGACAAAAAAAATTTATCCATACATATGCAGACTGGCTTGATTGTAATCATAGTCTAATCGGTAGTTTCCTTCAACATTCCATTTTTTGAAAATTAAAGCTGCGTTCGAACTGTTTAATTCAGAAAAGCGCAAATAAAAGGACGCCTATACCATGTGCTTCCAGGGTAAAAACTAAAACAGAAAGTAAGAAAGGACGGAACTATCTTGTCAGGCTTGGTTCCCACTGGCGACATAACGATCATAATTATAATCATAACGTTGTTATGGTCTAGAGCAAACACGTACAAGCCGTCGACTGTAAATTATGTTTTCCTATGTTTTGAACAATGCTTTAAAATGACAGCTTTACAAACTCACGGACTGATGATATCAATCTCGTTCTCAGAGCCAACGTTCCCATAACCCTGAGCGGTCTCTGGTGAAGGGAACACGGGCTCTGGGAACGAGATTGTGATATTATCGAATCCAGAATTGTTTCGCCATCGTATTATTAGAATACTGTGTTGATGTTTTTTACTTATTGAATCGCGACGATACCACCTGAGAGAAAACAAGTTTTGGGTGAGATCAAATTCGGTTAACATTAGATCCCATTGGAGCAGCACCTCGGGGCACTTTCTGGTGTTTACACGATGTAATATTCCCCACCCTTATGGAACTGACGAATCCCAGATGTTATATTCAGAACTGAGAGGACAGACCTTAAGTTCAGCAAGGAACAGTGTTTCGGAACACTGTTTCGCTGATATAATAGTATTTAGGTGTTAAGCGCTGACATGAGAGGTTAGGTTTCCGTTGTGACGGTTACTCCGAATGTAAAAAAAAAAAAAAAAAAAAAGGCAAATCCAGTAGTTAACCCCAGTTGGTCTTATGGATCTGGACATCATTGTCAAGGGAACGGTTCGGGTTCAAGGATCAGATTTTTCCTGAATTTTTCGTTCCTTTTCAAGTTTCTGAAATTAGTTTTACCTCTTATAATTTTAGGAGCGGAGGCGGATCGAATCTAATACTGAACTGCAACAAATTAACTTTATTGGCCGAAATACAATAAATGAACAAACTTCTTTTTGATTATAAATACGAACGCTAGATTTTACGTTCCCAGTACGACATAAGCAAAGTAACAGACATAATCATAATCATAAGAAAATGACCTATCATTAATTTTCGCATGATTAAGATTATGTCGATCATTAGCATCGTTGAATGTTTTTTGCAGTTACGACGTAAGCATCACAAAGGTCCCTTTATAAAATGATTATGATCGTTACGTCCATCACCAATTCAAGTTTACTCACCGCCTTGGTATTAAGAGGAACCATTGCCTTAATGATGTTTTCCCTTCAGTGTAATGTATTTTCTTTCCAAATGCAGACGATATAAATTAAAGCACATCGTTTTATGAGCGTCTAGTAGCTCACCGACCAAAGCCTTGATATATCCGAGCGGAAACGCCAGTTACTATAGCCGTTGGCGGCGTGAAAAATGGTTAGCACTACAGACTTTTTCCTTTACCTCTTTTTTTTTTTTTTGCGGCCTTTGATTTTTACTTTTCCCAACATTTTTTTTCACAGGCGGTTGCGGAAGAGGCCCCAGTTCGCGAATTGTGGGTGGCGTTGAGGCACAACATGGAGATTATGCTTGGCAAGCACTGTTGCAAAACGCAGGCGGTAGACAATTCTGTGGTGGAACGTTAGTGCACTCTCAGTGGGTGGTAACAGCTGCTCATTGTGTGGAAGGCGAGAGGCCCAAAGACATCATTGTTCGGTAAGCTGGTAAGGCGAAAGTTCAGTGAAACATGAAATTCCCGGTTTACGGATGAGGAATGCCGAAATTAAGATTCCACACAGTTACCTTTTAATATTAATTACTTAGTTGATTGATTAATTTAATTACTTGTTTATTCCTACTTTTTGAAGTATCAATTAGTCAATCAGTCCTTGAGATATCAATCAGTCAGCGTCCTTCGGCCTCTCTAAGCACCGATATTCCCCTCAATACCAGCTTGACTCAAAACATCAATTGAATTACTTTGATTAATTTTGTATTTTCCCACCATTAGAATGGGAGCTCATAACCGAGTTGAAGGTTCGCCGCCTCATCCAAGTGAGCAGAAGTTTAAACTGTTGAAAATCATCAAGCATTCATCTTACAACAAACCAGTTCAGATGAGCCATGATATCGCACTTTTGAAGCTTGAACGCAGCGCCAACCTAGACGCGTAAGTTTATCTGACTTAACATGTTCTGAAAATCTAAAATATTTTTATTTGTTTTGGCTTTAAGAAAAGACCTTAATCAAACGCATATTTAGCAGCGAGTGTTCCACATTGCAAGAGTATTTACTGCTCCTATTGCCAAATATAGAATGTTTTATTCAGTTTGATGCCCAGTACCCAGATCATGAATGAGAAAGGGGCGTTGTACTCATACCCTCACTTGACCTTGACAGAGGTCTCAAACACGGTAGTTGTATGATTAAAAAGAGCTTTTTTTGAAGTCCTAATATTACCAAACATTGCTGCTCCAGTTCTAAACTTAGCTCCATCTCCCTTAAATAAGCCTCCTCTCCAATAAGCGCAACCATCCTCAAAAATGGATGGTAAAAATAAGCTTACAATCGAGGGAGTATTATTATTGATCACAATGCAATGGACCAATCTCATGAAAGACGACTATATATTGCATCAATTTCTGGGCACGGAAACAGTATTGTTGTGAAATTCGACTACCACATTCCTCGTCTTTACGCCCTCTTTGAACATGACCTGCACATTGCCTCGCCCAGTACTCAACTCTTCAACAAGAGACTTCAACTCGTTTATCATTGGTTTTTATTTACACACGAAAGGCACTGACAAATACCTTGAGCATTGGTCGGAGTAAATCGACTTCTGTGAGCTTCTAAGACCTATTAAAATTCCATTTGATTTTGCCTTTTCTCTATAAAAGTCCGCGCGGTAGTAAACCGCATTATTACAACAACGACAGTAATTTTCCTTTGTTTCTGATCGTTTCTGCAGCTTTCGTAGGAGTCGTTAATTCCCCCATTGCCTGACACTTAGCGAAAACAACTTCTGCGGGTCACGTTTTTGCTTTGTTTTTACAGCCAATCAGAGATGACCTTGCTTTGGATTCGCCCCGAGGTTCATATCCTTGGCACTGACCAAAAGGATCACAGCCTTTGGGAACGAAATTGGTTTCCGTTACGCAAGATTGCGCATGCTCTGTTTCTATGTCTTGCATTCTCCTCCCCAGAGGCCGCGATTCTTTCGGTCAGCACCAAGAATAACGACGTTATTCTTGGTGGCTCACGGAAAGAATCGCGACCTCTGGGGACGAGAATGTATTCCCCCCTAAAAACGTCTGAGTGCACTGTGTCGCAATGTAAACAAAACAAACTTTCGATCAAGCTACAATTAAAATCGGCTCTTTCTTTCCCTAACGATCACAATGTCAGAGAAATAACACCAATACAGAAGAAAGACATTGTGTTCTTGCAAAAACGCGATACATTTGTGTGACTTCCGACAGACAACGGAAATCCCTGAATTTCCAACTAGCCGTCCGCGTTGCCGCGGAGTTTACTCTCTCAAACCACTCGTTTTGGTTGTCTCCACATAAAAAAAAAAAAAAAAAAAAAAACAAGAAACAGGTGTTATCGTGTGAAAGAAAGACTGGAAATTAAAGCTATCAAGATCTAAGGCAACTTTTCCCTTAAAGGAATATAAATCGCATTCGTGACTGGAGTATTTGCTTCCTGTCAACCGTTAAGTAATTCGAGTAACCGGTTTGCCGAGTCGGGTCCCATGTGACCAAAACGTCATTCATTGTTGAGGAAACGCTGGCGCCTGCGCGACAGGAAACTCCTCGAGGACCGGCAGAGGTCTCTCTCCTCTCGTTTATTTCTCGCCGTGAGAGACCTGTGCTAGTAGCCGGAATTTTGATCCACAAGTCCTGGCCATTTCTTAATTAAACTTCTTGAATGTATTTGTGCTCGATCGATTGTTAAGATACATCCAGGCTCTCAACTTTCAGCGATTACGTCGAACTTTTTCCATCCCTTTGAGAGCAGTACTCTTTCGTGACTCTTTTCTCTTACGCGGAAGCATAAATTACAAGAAACGTGCGAATCACACTTAGCTCTTTGGATCTTTTGACTTGCAAAGTAAATTTCTTTGTTTCGTTCAAGAGTATTTTTAGTATTGGAAAGTTACGTGAACCATTGCGTTAGCGATGTCCAATCACAAAGCGGGTATGAAATCTAGCCAATCAGAGATGATACAGAAATGATTCCTGCAAACCTGCGGTATATATATATCAAACAGGCGGTATGTCCACTGTAGCTCACTATCTGTGACGCAGGCTATTTGGGGGGGAGAAATACTTTCATGAAGAAACGATAAATAAATCTGCGTGATTTAGGAAATGCCGTTAATTTTAATCAAGGATACCTATAAAGTGTTACAGTAACCATACGTGATGTCTTGTTTTGCTTGGTGTTTTCTTTGTGCCGGTTGATGTACTTTTTTTTTTCCAAATTCCAGTTACACTAATCTAGCGTGTTTGCCAGCCACCAAACCTGCTGTTGGAGACACTTGCTTCATCACAGGCTGGGGTACCTTGCAGTCAGGTGGAAGCCAACCCCTTAAAATGCAAGTGGCAACTGTCCCTATAGTCAGTCAAGCTGACTGCTCGAAAGCCTATGGCCGTAGGAACATCCACGAATCCATGGTATGTGCAGGATATCCGGAAGGAGGGATAGATTCATGCCAGGGTGACAGTGGCGGACCCATGGTCTGCAGGGGTGCTGACGGCCTGTTCAACCTTCATGGTGTTACCAGCTGGGGTTATGGGTGTGCTGCACCTGGCAAGTATGGTGTATATGCCAGGGTCACTTATCTTACCACGTGGATTAACGACGAGATAAAGAAAAACTAAGCGCCGGAACAGATGTCATGTCATGTCATTTGGGGCAGGGATTCATATGATAATTGTGGGAACATAGTGTAGTGTTCATTAACGTCATATGAAATAGCTACCAAAGCCTCTTATATTTAACTGTTGGAGTGAATGAATGTTGTGAACACTCCCTAAATTGGACTGAAATTTACAACTTCTTAACTTTTAAGCTTGAAACCCTGTGAATTAACAAGGTAGATGACTGATAAGCAATTGACAAGTAGGCACTTTTCCTCGTTAGATGATCAGGATAAAAAGAGGCAAATCTGTAGCTTTTCTTGAAGACTGAAATAAAGCGATTGGGAATAATTGCGCCAAAGTCTTCCGTTTGTTTGTTTTTAGCAGGAGAATCTTCCCTTTCAAGTTAGCCTGCGTGCTAGCTCTCTCTATACCGTACCTCCCAATCCCCACCCCTGAAAGAGCTTGCTCGCAGCCTTTTCGAGTAAGCAGACCTGAGTTTGTCTTCCTCCGCGGGTGCACATCTCTGAAGCGTTTCAGTGCAATTTCACATCATTCTTGCGTAACGTTTAAGGCTGTTGTACCGTTTGAAATAAAATTTCTATTCAAGTAACGCCACTTGTTACCCTGACGTGCGGGCCGTTCACAGACTGACCAAAAATTTGCCCCGGCCAATTTGCAAAGAAATTACGTTGTACAGTACACTTCCATAAACTGAGTGATGTTGAAGGCTGCAAGCCATTTATTTTACCACGAAGAATAACTACATAACTTAAAATAACTAGAAAACTGAAAAGGTTAATGTTAAAAGAAAAGAAAAACAAAATTAAGTCGATGTATCGGTCCCGTAATCTTCAACTCTTAAAAAGGGCAAGCCACATCGTAGAGTTCATGGTGAAAGTTCTACATTACTCTGGTAATGAAAAGCAAAACAAATCCGGTAAAACTGGCAAGGTATATGTTCAGAGCCTCGTTGTTAAGAGCAGCTATAACCAAAATTTAACTGAAATGGAATGAAATTGAGAACCTTTCGCAAGGTCGTCACAAAAAACTTGGACGACTATGTTTATAACAACATTTATAAGCAATCAATCAAATGACGCGACTTTTCAAGAAATTTCTTCAGAAACAATTTAGTCGGATCCATAAATGTTTACAATCGCAATGTGCAGATAAAGGGAGAAAGAGGGATGGAGGCCGTACCTTCTCCCTTTCGTTACGCTGCGTACTAGACAAAGGGGCCAATGAAGTTTGATGGAGACCTACTGCATTCTTAGTTAGCTATCTCTAATGGGTTAACATTAAGCAGCTTTGAAACAACCGGTCCAGGCAGAATACTTCTCTATTACAGTCCTATATAGGGACCAATACCATTGCTATAACTATGTGTTTGACTCGACATCGAGAAACAGCTCTTCTATTAAAAAATTCTTTTGACGCTATACATTTCTTAAATTCAATGTACCCAAACTATTTGTTTCATTTTCTAGTATTAAAAATGACATTAAGTTGCACACTTCTTCCTGTGTTTCATTTCCTGGCATCTGTCTCGTCTTCAAGCTCATCTTCTTGCTCTTGTTCAATCTCCAGCTCTGGGTCCTTCGCTTTGGGCCTCTCTTCAATTTTCTCCTGGGCTTTTTCAGTTGTTGCTTTCTCAGTGACACTAACGGTCACAACTGATGGAGGCTATTGAAAAAAAAAACATATCACAACTAATGAAGTACTGAAAGAGACTGACCTTTAAAAATGAAATACTTCATATTCTCTCCCGGAAAAATAAAATTCAAGCTCGAAGAGTAAACACAGCTTTCAAAATGCGTTTTGGTCCCAAATTCCATAAAAGGGAATGACAAGCAGAACCATAAAACACATCAGTGTGAATGACGACGTGTCTGTAAGATTCTCATGCCCAGGCTCTCTGTGATTGAAGTGGCATTTTGAAACTGTCAGCATATACTACACTTTAACGCAAACAATTGTGGCTTAGCAGAGGATTTCTCTCTTTTCAAAACATTCACAGCATTTGGATCTCTAATGAATTGGCCAGTTATGAAGTGGTGTCGTTATTAATGATCTGAACAGACAAGGTAAAATCTTATTTTAAAGGATGGTACAGCCGCATTGTTTGCTGGTGATGATGTGATATATCTGCCTGATCATGAATATTTTAGTGGACACCGATTTTCAAAGTACGCTTAAGCCCCTCCAACGCAATTGCTTTTAAGTGTCAGGAACATGGAGCTGCACCGTACAAACAATCGCCTAAAAAAATTGACGCAAAAATTGATATCAACACGTTAATTACCTGCTTTAAATAATTAATCCATGTTATGTAACCAACAAGCAATCTTTTTGGATTCGCTCTGACGAAGGGCTAGCGCTCGAAACGTCAGCTTTTAGAATCCCTGTACGGTGGTCAATTTACATTTATCAACTCTGTTGATAATACCAAAATCTTAGAGTCAAATAGTTTTGTGCGCCATAGAGTTTTAAGTCCTATACAACTACCTTCAACTTTTCTTGTTTCACCTCCTTGGCCAATTCCCCGTTCATTTTCTTTTCTTCCACGGGTTCTTTTTCTTTCTTGCCCAGCCGGTTTTCATTCTCAGTTTCCTTGGTCACTGTCACAGTTATTTTTGGTTGCTTTTCTATTTTGCTAACAACTACCGTTTCCGCTGTTTCTGCTGCTGTCGTTTTTGTCGTTAAGTTTGGTGTTGGTGGTGGTGGGGGTGCCGTTTTTTTCGCCGTTGGATTTGTTTCTTCGTTTCCATCATTCAGGACCTTTTCCGCTAGTTCCGCCAGTTCAAGTTCTTCAGCAGTCATACCTCTTTTTGATTCGTTTTCAGACTTGACACTCAACAGTCTTGGTGCTTTGTCCGTTTCTTTTACCTCAGGTTTCGTTGTTAGCTTCTCTTCCGTTGTACCTCCGTGCAGTTTAGCTGTAGCAGGAGCAGGGGTAGGTGAAGGTAGCTTCACATTTTGCTCTTTCTTCCTTTCTTCTTCAAGAGCTTTCTCAAATTCCATGGCAATCTTTCGTTCTTCAGGTGTTTGCTCTTCTGTCTCCAGTTCATTCTCTTGCTCAGCTTTTAACCCCTCCTCTTTATCCTGGCTTTTTCCAGCTTTAGAGGCATCTTGTAAGATTCTCTTGGATCGCTCAGCCTGGGCTGGAAGCTTTTCAACTTCAGCTGTCACCTCCTTTCCATTCTCTAAATCTTCTTCTTCTGAACTCATCTTCTCAACCTTTACCACCGAAACCTTAGCGGTTGCAAGTTTCGACGGCGATTCGCTCGTTTGCTTTTCGTTTTTCGCTTTTGTCTCTGTAGTGGCTTCAGTAATTTTAGTAACTTTCACTCTTGGGGTGGAAGCTTCGGGAATTGTTCTTGAAGGCACATCCTCAGATTTTTCGACAGTGACCTTTATCCTTTTGGCTCTGTCTTTCATTTCCAACTTTTGCTCGGCTTTTTCTTCCTTAATGTCCGCTGGATCATTCTTCACCTTTTGGACTTGAATCTTTACTGGAGAATTGCTATTTTCTTGGGAAGGTCGAACTTTTACATTCTCAGCTTTGGTTTGGCTTTTTGCGGGCTGTTTTTCACTTTCAGAACTTTCTTCTTGTCCTGTCCCTGCACTCTCAAGATCACTCTCTTCATCCTCCCCTTCATCATTAGACACCTTTTCAACCACAACCTGATCAGGAGCTCGATCGCTTTCCGCTTTCCCTTCTTTAACTACTTGAACTACTTTCACCTGACTGTCTTTTCGTTTTTCCTGACTTTCCGAAGCTTTAGAAATTTTCTTTACTTCGCTCTTAAGATCTCCTTTTTCGTCTTTTGCCTCATCGTTCGCCAGCTTCTTCACAGAGAATGCATGAGGTACATCGGCTTGTTCCCTTGCATCTGCTACCTTCTCAACACGAACTCTAAAAGCCGGCCTTTCATTGGCGCGTTCATCGTTTGCATAAAAAGTAATTTCTTTTCGTTTTTCCTGACTTTCCGAAGCTTTAGAAATTCTCTTTACTTCGCTCTTAAGATCTTCTTCTTCGTCTTCTGCCTCATCGTTCGCCAGCTTCTTCACAGAGAATGCATGAGGTACATCGGCTTGTTCCCTTGCATCTGCTACCTTCTCAACACGAACTCTAAAAGCCGGCCTTTCATTGGCGCGTTCATCGTTTGCATAAAAAGTAATTTCTTTTCGTTTTTCCTGACTTTCCGAAGCTTTAGAAATTTTCTTTACTTCGCTCTTGAGATCTTCTTTTTCGTCTTTTGCCTCATCGTTCGCCAGCTTCTTCACAGAGAATGCATGAGGTACATCGGCTTGTTCCCTTGCATCTGCTACCTTCTCAACACGAACTTTAAAAGCCGGCCTTTCATTGGCGCGTTCATCATATGCATCACCAGTAATTTCTTGCTGAACTTCACTCTCCTTCTCTGGGGAAATCTTCACCACTGAAGCAACAACCTCTGTATTTTCAGTTTCTTGCTCCTTTTCCTTCGCCAGATCATACTCTTCGTCATTGCTTTCTTGATTATTCATTATCTTTTCAACAGAAACCTGGACAGCGGAACTCCCTTTCTTCTCGTTCTCTTCTTCTATATTTACGTTTTGTGCCACCTCCTCGCTTTCCTTGTCTATTTTCTTCTGTGAAGATAACTTCTCAACTGAGATAGTAACTGTGTTCTTCTCCTCTGCTGCCTGGCTCGTTCCTTCTTTAGGAGGGACAATCCTTTCGACTTGTATAGTGCTTGCCTTCCCTTCTTTGTCCTCTTTCTCGCTGGCGGATGTTTCTATTTTTTCCACTTGGACGGCGACACTTTTACCGTCGCTTGGTTCGCCATCTTCTCCATCCAAAGGTGTCGGTGTGAGATCAGGAGCAGTGGACTGGCCTTTTGGACTTGAGGACGGTGGGGTGATCTTTTCTACTACCACCCGAGTTTTATCAGGACTGTTAGTGGACTGTCCGCTAGGCTCTTCAGGTGTGACCTTTTCAGTGGAAGGTGTGGGCGAAATGCCTGTGTAGAAAAGAAGATAACTTTGCTTCCTTTTCCATATCTCCTACTGTAATAATCCGAGTAAAACATGCGGCAAATTTGCTTCTAGTAATGCTACATCCCGTACTCAACCCAGCCCCTACCCTACCCCCCTTTAATTAGTAATGCTAATATCCTCTGTTTTAATGGCCTGCGCGGTGAGTTAACTAATAGGGAGTGGTGAGCCACGAAATCCTTCCTCTCATTTTCACCCTCGCCATCGCCCACCCCGTTTTCGGCCCTACCACGCTACTGGTTTAGGTACAGTAACAACAACAAAGCAGATTCAACTGTAGTGGAAGTAAAAGGGGAAGCCTTATTATCAAAAGCGCATTCTGAGAATAATGTGCCACTCACGTGATCTCACTGACAAATGGAATCTATTCTTTGTTTTATACATACGTAGATCATTCCAAGATAGCGGCCACCGGTAAACTCGCGAGGCTAAAAGCACGAAATGTGAAGTCAATTCTCGGGAAAATGGTTCCAATCTATAATATTTTACGTATTTTCTGGATTCTGTGTGAGGTTTGGAGCAATTTGAGGAATGTTATAACACCATTGATTCCCCTTCAGGCCCCTGCAAACGAGGCATGTTGCGGAAACATTGTTTCCCGAAATGTTTCCTCGTTTGCGCGCATACACAACATTTCTTGCGGCAGCAATATTTGCTTTTCGAAAAGCAAAAAGGTTTCTGAATGTATTTTAGGTCGATTGGCGTAGTTTCTTAGCTGTCTGTAGCGCAGAGGTCCCTCCATTTCAAAATGGCTGATCATGAAAATATCGTTAAACAGCCTTTAAACCTACCTAGTTTAAAATTCGTTTAAATAATCGGTCAAATGTTTCGGCAACAATGTTTCCTCGTTTGCGGGGGCCTTTAGTGTGAAGCGAAAAGACGGCAAAGAATTTGAACCTTCAAGTTTTAATCGACATTTGAAAGAATGCAAATATCCCGTCAGAGTCATCGAAGATGTTGCTTTTGAACTCGCAAGAACTAGTGTTGAAGCCAAATGCAAGCAACTTAAAAGGGAGGGCAACGGAAATAGGCCTAATGCGGCAGAAGCCTAAAGCGATAATTAAGTTAATATTCTCTACGAAATAACCTCCTTGGATTTTCAAACTGCGAAGCATTGATAAACACTCTTTGGCTCTTCAATTAATTAACTGCATTTGACATTTTGACCAACGAGGATGTTAAGAGCATCAGAAAATGTGCTGCACGGGAAGACGTTCAGCTCATGAAAGACACAGACGGAACTGAAAATTTGTGAAAATCTCAGTTTGTATTGAAGATTTCCGAAGGTCAGCTGAATCTGAGGATCGCCCGAATACTTCCGAAGATTTCCAAAGATGTCTGAAGACTTCCGAAGGTCCTCCGAAAACTCCGACAATCTCCGGAGATCTCCGAAGATAACGAGAAGGGCACCGGATTTCCAAGTTTCGGAAGATCGAGGGCAATGTCTTCTGCGCAGCTCAGTAGTTAATGTATGGTCCAAGGCTTTCATTAGTCTATTAATTCAAGTGTATTATTAATAAGTAATCACATGATTTTTCTCGTGCAATTTAGAATAAATAAGCACTTGTAAATTTAGTTGTGCTTATTTATTCCAAATTGCACTCGAAATCGTGTGGTTACCTATACTATTTGTATTTGTATTCTTATTTGTAAGCACAAACAGTTTCAACTTGTTTCAGTTGTGAAGCGGATTACAAATTATTAAGTTATTCCATCAAATGACTTGTTGTCGTTGTTTTTGTTGTTCTTGGAAATATCCAGATACTGTGCAAGGTTCAAACCGCTAGAAAAAGGTAGCAAGCTTTGATTTTGTCTTGCAAATAGAGGGTTAGAACATTTTCGCCAAAATGCGGTAAGTAGAAAGATTCATTTCACCTGTTGTCTGGTCCGTCTTTTCATCTTTTTCTCCTGAGTCTTCCTTCACTTTCGTCCGAACAGCATCAACGCGATTTTCGATGTCCTCCAACTAGAGACGACAAAACAAAAATGAATTACAATGTTTTCTTGAGGTTTTAAGCTGGCTAACGAAGCAAGTGCGGTTTCCTTGTCCTTTCCTCTTTTCTTTGAAGAGGTCAGCTGACAGAAATGAATCGTCTGAGGTTTCTGTCAAGTGATAGTTTCCGGTGAGGCAAACAACATATTACTTACCTCTGATTCCAGTTCTTCAATGGATATCTGAAAATTTGGATGGAGAGAAAATTAGATTATTTTAAGAGTATCTGCTACGCTCTTTTTTTTAATAGGAATATTGTTTTTCCGGCCTAGACTGAATATTCTTATTTTTCTGCCGATTTTAGGCTGAACATATATTCTTGTGTATATTCTTAGATTTCAGCATATGACATTTCCGTTTTAGACTGATGTTTTTTATTTTAATGTATTTTGGCTAGCTTGGCCATTTAGAAAAACTTTTTACCGTTTAGCTCAAAACACGTAATTGTATTGTATTTACAAATTTGCGCCACACAAAATTGTAGTCTTTTCCAAATCTCAGTCTCGGGTTTATTCTTAAAATTTCGCAAATTTCAGCCTCGATATATATTCTTATAAAAATTAATATATTCTTAGAACGAAAATAGCCTGCGTGGCAGGTATAAAAGGGGAGGGGGTGGGGAGCTAGAAAATGAGAGAAAAATGGCTAGGGGCTGGGGAGGAGAAGGGAAAAGGGACGCCTGCACGCAGAACCCCGTTATTTGAATTCCCACCCACCAATAGAGTTCTAAAGCGTGACGTCACAAAAAATTAAATTTGTGAAATTATGGGATTGGGCACCATTTTCGAATGGAGTATCCCTAAAAAAGAGTCCTTGCCAAAACTTAGCTCTTAATTGTAATTCCCAGCTGAAATATGAAGGATTGAAATTTGATACTGCCCCACATAAATCTCTCTAATTTTGAGTCAGTTCTAAACTGAAGGAACTGAAACAAACTTTGAAGGGTTTGTATGGGATGCCATCAAACTTCGATCCCTTATATCTCTACCGGGAATTGCAATTCGGAGCTAATTTTTGGGATGAGGGCGTCTTTTAGGATGCTCTATAAGAATATCGCATCATATCCCATAATTTCAAAAATGTTTTTTTGTGACGTCATCACTTTAGAACTCTATTGTCGGGTAATTCAATTAGGCTAACTGTCAATACAGGTGCACGCTTTGCCGCTTGGCTCAATTCACCCCGTGAAGGCCTAAGATTTTAAAAGCCGTTATTGAAGCTCTGGTTCGTTGACAACATAGTACACATATGATGAACAAAACAATAGTGTAAAACAGAATTAGTTTGGTATTAACTCCAACGAAGGAGAAAGCCAAACGACGACAGCGAGCGAAGCTGAAAACGTGCAGATTTCATGTCGATGTCTACGGGAAGGCGTTATCATTTGAAAATTTTAAATTTTCGTCGTCAGAGAAAAAGCAAAGTCCTGGCCTGATTTTACAAGGATGTTACTGCGAAATTGAATCTTCAATAACACAAAATTAAAATTTACCAAAACGTGTCTGGGAAATTCACGCAAGTCCTTGTCTTCGGGAATATCGATAAACAGTTCATCAGTACGGAGTTGAATCGCCGGAGACATTGCGGGAGAAAACACATTGAGCCAAGACGACAATATTCTGACTTGCTTCTGTAATATCGAGTATATTTCTGTGAAAACAGATACACAGCTTCAGGTCGAGAAATTATATCCTATTAGTGAGGTTGTAGTTCAAGAATCGTTCGATAGATCGACTAAATACCTAATTTCCTTGGCGCGAACAAACATTTGGTAAATGAGCCTTTTACAGTATCCCGTGGGTTAAATTAAACAGCTAAGACATCTCTTGCCTCAAGAGGAGCTCCAACTGCCACTTCTGCGTCCGGCGGACGCAGAAATCAGAAAATGGGGGTTCTGCGTGCAGGCGTTCCTTTTCCCTTCTCCTCCCCAACCCTCGACATTTCACTCTCGTTTTGAAGCCCCACCCCCCTCCCATTTTAAGCCTGCCACGCAGGCTAAACGAAAAAAGAGTGTATGTTTTTCGACCGCAGTTGATAAAAACGAGGAAGTGCTAGCTCATACTTGCAATAATACACAGTGTCAACTGATATCTATACAGACTGTTAAGACAGTATTACATCCGCATGGAGCCATGTGTCGACCGACTTGTAATTTAACCGCTCTCATTAAATCGTCACTCTTCCTTTTGAGTGGGAAAATACTGACCGGAAAGACACATTCGAGAGAATAAAGGCAGTTGACCGATATTTTGTTCAGCTGTATAAAATTGAGCAGAGCCGGGGTGAAAGATCTTGAGTTTGTTGTTACCGTCTCCAGATTCGTCTTTAAGGTGATTTTAATTGGTGTCAAATTTGAGCCTTACACAGTGCAAAAAGGCCTCGAAACGAGTCTTGTTACTCTAGCTTTACCTTGAAGCGTAAAGCTTACCTTTAAATAATATAAATTTGTCTTTTCATGCTGTGTTAGTCAGTCCTCGCCTATATTTATTTTCAAACAGGACCTTTGCCTCTTTTCAATTATTTTCTACTTGCGTTACTTTAAGTGTTCCAGACCAAGTCACATTTCAATCCTCGCTGCAACTGTTCATTCTAGTTGACAGTTTTCTGTTACATATGGAGATTTGACCTCCTTTTAGCAGGTCGTCACTTGCGCAGGATAAGGAAATGCCCTTGTTTCAGAGACACAGGAACACATGATCAGCAAATCAGATTAAATTCAAAAACGATCCTTTACTAAGAACAATGGCCTTAGCAAAATTCTTGTACGTTTTGTTTTATTTCATGAAAAAGATCTGGTGACTTTTGTTGTTAGGGGCTGCCAATTTGTCTTCAGAGCGATTTTAGTTACTGTCAAATTTAAGCCTAGGTTGCAATGGCATTTAAATTCTTTCACTAGTTTAACCTGAAAAGGTTAATAATTAGACCTTCTTTTATAAACATGTCCGCACGCATCCAAATTGGGAAAAATGTACAAATGTTATTGAGACAAGTTCAGATACTCTAGCTGGAAACATATATTCTGTCTTCAATTTACAGTTATTTTACGTCGTTCCAATGGCCACTGCTGTTTTGGGTGCTCATTTTGTCACCATAGACAAACTGAAGACTATGATTTGTTTGATATCAAAACATGCAGGAAAATTCTTACGGTATAATTCACCTTCTCTTAAAATGAGCTTTCAATCTTAGTTTCATTTATTTCACGTCGACAATTAGTGGAATAATTTCGCTTCTTGTGAGCGACAAAAGAGCCTGAAAGGATCACACGTGCACTGAATCTTTTGCGCATTAGCTCAGTGATACTGAGAATGACGGTTACTCTGAACAACAGTGGCAAGATTTCAGGAATGGAGAAATCTAAATTCTTCCGTCAGCCTATAGCTAAATGGTTTGCCGTTTCCATTTATATTGAAACTAAAAGAAAGTTAACTTACCTCTCTCTGCACTCTGCTCTCATCGTTTTTCTCAAGAGGCACTATAAAAATTCAAACGTGCAACAAAATGCTGAGATGTAACTGCACTTGACACCTCGGATGAATTACCAAAGAACTTTACATATAAAACGTGCTTTGTAAAATCTCAGTCCCACCAAGCTATTTTTCAGAGCCTGTCTTAAAAAATTATTACCTGGTAACGCCAAAATGGCACAGAAAGAAAGTAGAATCACCAAGATAGCTGCCTGCATCTTGCTAGTGACGTTGATCGCCTGGCACTAATACCAGTCACACGACTCTTTTCGTCTATCTGTACAGAATGAAATCCGATCAGGTTGCGCCAAGACGTGCTCGAAATAGATTGGCAGTAATAAAATTGAATCCGTATAATTATTAAACCAAGCAAATCACTGCCAAAAAACGCGGAAACAACGTGGCTACTTATGTCTCAGAAAACAAACAGATAAGCAAATCGATTTCTTGACACGAAATGGCTGCGCTTCTTTTGTAGTCACTCGGTACAACCTACACTTTTATAGACCTATTTGCGGTCAGTTTTCAACTTTTGATATTGGCCATACAAGAGTCTAGATCGACACTGTTGGAAAAAGCAACTTAAAACTTAAGGGGGTGTTACAGCTTAATGACTTGCCTTCATTATATTTCAGCACTTTCCATGTATAAGTCAGAGTCCTTGGTACAGTCAATGTTTGAGAATTTTTGGATGATCAGTTTCGAAACGTTTAGAAGGAAGAAGAGTTGTTTGGGGGAACGGGAGATAATAAGAAAATTGAAAAACTGATTGGATTTGAAGGCGTTTGAAGATTAAAACTTTAAGTGAAGAATAAGTTGAGAAATGCCAGATTGTCCGCCACCACCCGGCAAGGTACCCCTGATCTCGTTAGCGGACTAACTAATTTATGGGTCTACCCTGGCATTTCTTTCTTTCTTCCTTACAATCTCAATTCACCCCATTTTCCCAAATTTTTAACCATAACGCCCTCTTAGTAACATCGCAAAGTGATAGCTTCGCAAAGCCGGGAGGCTTTATGGACGTTTCAGTGTATGCTGGGGGGCGGCACCCTCTGCTCCCACTCTCCACCCCCTCCCCCTTGTCGGCATTAAAGTAGCAGTCGTGTAGTCACTCGCAACATCTTGTCAACATGGAGTCCCTTCATAAAATGCTCTTCCAGAGAGCCGTATATACGTAAATTATAATTACAAATATGCGACTATATAAATAATACAAAAGTTACCTCATTTCCTTATGTCGCTTTCGATATATATCAGATAAGTCACCTTGAGAACTTTGACAAAAATGTGTTTTGAGGTAAGCTTTTCTCGTACTGCCTAAACCTCTCCGGCCTCTCTTATAAACCGTTCACCCTTTCTTTCTTTCCTTCCGTCGGTCATTTTATTTAATTTGTCTTCTCGTTTTCGGGCCATTTATTTTTAGCATTAATCGGGACACGCAACCGTATTTCCTTCATAAAAATTGCGTGAAGTGACAAAAACCTCCACTCCACGGAACAATTTTCTTTCTGCTGATGCCTTGAATAAAACTAATTATTTTGCTTTTCGTTTGCTTTTCCACTTCCTTCATCCTTTGCACAGGACAATCAGACGCGAGCGCGTGTGTGTACAAAAACAAAGGTAACCGGAAGTGATAATCAGGCTTGTTGAATCTTAAATCCGGGACTTCGATATCGTTTCAGTGACTTCCTCTGGCTGCACCAAGGTTCATCTTGTTTCGATTTGTTTCGTCTTCAGTTTCGGTGTATTTGTGTTACGGGATCAAAATAATTCTCTTCTTGATTACTAGGATGACAAACTTTGCAAAGTGCTTTTGGGTAAGTTGAAGTTTGTTAACTGTGCAACGACAAAGCACTGGTGCAGGCAGTGTTTGTTGATATCTGCATGAGCCATTAAACAAACGGGTCACTCAAGCCTCCGTAAAGTTTATAAAGGTTATCCTCACGTATCTGAGTTCCTGTGAATCTAACAGGGTATGAGCTTTATTCATGCATCATCTGTTTTGCTTACACATTTCACCGTTTGAAATTTTTGTTTACGATCAACTTTATCTAATCTGTTTATCTTTTAGCTGAAGCAAATGCAAGCAAATGCTTCTCGTGCATCAAGCTATGTCTTTTTCTTCTCGAGCTTTCTTGATTAAATCAGACACTCCCAACTTACATTTCGTTTCGTTTGAGTGTCGACTGCATGGGTATTCCTAAATTGCTAGACCTGTGACGCTGTCTGACTTTTAAATATATCTTATCTTTATGGCATGTACATTTATTCCATGCTTTCGTTACATTTATTCATTTAACGAGTCTAAAACAGCGTTAAGTACAGTACGTTCCAACTGGTTGTGTAATGGTAATTTGTTTCTCTTTGAATAAAGTGATTTATTATAATATTAATTATATTAGCATTAATCATAACTATCATATCATAGAATTCTGATTGGCTATATATCGCCAGCTATATTTTAGCATTGGTGGAACAGTGTACGGCAAGATTTCCACACAGCCCCATAGATGTACATGCATTTTGTGCCTCACAATCTATTGGTTTTTTGAACAGGGTTAGAATGACATGTATGCAGGGTTAGTGATGCATGTTTAATTAATGTATGGGGCTGTGTGGAAATCTTTCCCAGTGTACACATCATGCCTTCTAAGTACACATGTAATTGGACTAAGAACACTCCACTGTATGCACTGTAATAGGAAAGTTGCATGTGAACAGCTCATCTCTAAATGAGCAACTACCCATGACTGACTGCATGCGGACCAACTGTCAGTCAGCTGCCAGCAAACAGTCACTACCCACAGTTGGTCATCAGTTGACCAACTCCATCCAGTCCCATTGCCATTATATGTAATTTCTCTTGTTTCTTCGTAAATTTAAAATCGTAGTTTAATGAATGTCTTAACATAGGGCTCAGATTTCAACAGTACTGCAGGATTTGATGTACTCTGCAAGCGCTTGAGAGATGGCAAACAGATGTGCCAAGATTTTGAAGAGTTTGTAAGGCAAAGGTAAATTTATCATTATTAATCTACAAATTAATGTTCCTGTAAAGACTGGATGTTTGAGGTTAATACATGTAAGTTGTTTATGATATGGCTGTAATCTTGGCTGTTTCCCTCGTCTGTGCTGCAACAACTTGTTGGTAATTTAACTTTGTGCCTTCACTGTTCTCCTGAAATTGAAGCTTGTCAGGGCAATAAAGTTCACTCTCATCATGTTCAATTTGCCTCTCGTTGTCTTTAGCCTCAACAATTTTGACAGTCAGGTTATATGCTTTCAAGTGATATACCATGGAATATTGCACAACTCACATATTATATTTCTTTGTATACACGTTGCAGTTAAAAATTAAACTCTGGTAAAAATTTTTTAACCCAGGTTGAAAATCAATTTCCTGTCTCCTAGCCCTACTTTTGAATGAATAAGCTTTAAGGAACCAAAGGGATTTGAGAATCAACCTAGGTTAAAATATTTTACACAAGCTAAGTGTGTAAGCAAAGAAAATACAAGTGTCATACAAGTGGGATATTCCATGGTACATGTATATCACGAGAAAGCTTTGCCTAACTATTAAGTTTTATATTATGCCGAAGAAAATAAATACCCTAATCACAATCACTGCAGTGCACAATGGAAAGGTTTAGTGAAATATCAACAAATATACTATTATTGGCTTTCCAACATTCTTGTTGGCATGGTGTAAATGTATGATAGTTTTGAGTTAAGGTGGTGTATCACAGTTTTCTTTGTTATGCATGATTATGCTTGGCTTGTGTATGCTTGAAGTCACGTAAGCATCACACATGAGCTTAAGTCACACAAGCTGACGAAGCACAACCCCAGGAGCAAAAATGAAAACAGAAATGTGTCATGCAAAAATTCCTGAATACTAAAAAGCAATCACATTCACAATGTTACTACCTTCCACACGGTTTAGATGGAGTTGGTGCAGTAAAAAAAGCCACATTACAACTCAAAAGATAAAGTTGTTGACCCATTGTGGCGTGGAGAGAGAGCGCGCACACTCATAGCAGTTGAGTTTTCCCTGACAAATGCATGTGCAATGCTTTTCAGTGCAGGTTGCACAAAACCTGAAAACCCCATTTTCCTAGCTTAATTTCTCAAAAACTTAAAAGCACTACAACCTATGCCCAAATTTTGATATCTGCCAAAATACACCAAAATGGAGATGTAGAATATTTTTCAAAAAAATCTGTCAGACAGAATTTTATTAATTTTAAAAATACACAAAATTCAACTCTTTCGCTGATTGTAAAAATTGTGCCTGACAGATTTTTATGTTCTCTCTAAAATTAATGTTTCTTTTTATCCACATTTCAAATCCTGAAATTCTTAGGTGGGGTTGTTATACAGCTAGATTTTGAGAAAAACACCCCTGATTGGTCTATTTTGTACCCCACCCCATGTTGCTTAAACGCGCTTCTTGTACATACCATAATTCCTATTTGGCCTCAGATGCAATGTTTAAAAATTAATGTTTTATTTTTGCTCCCAGATGTTTCCTTGGTCAGTTGAATTGACTCTAGCTTGTGTGTAATGCTTACTGAACTTCAGGTGCACGCAAGCTGCCTGTAACAGAAAAAAAGCTGTAGTAAGCCATCTTAACCCATCTCTTACTTTTTATCCATTCAACTAGTTTAAGCTTCAAAGTTATTTTGGGTGCCCAGTGTCATGTCAGGTCCTACTGTTCAAACATATAATTTGTTATAATTTGGCAAATTTACATATATAGTACAAAAGAAATTTTGTTGTTTTGTTGTTGTACATGTAACTAAGTTAAAGCAGTTCACATGTATGAGATCATCATTGCTACATGTATACAGTGATGTTAAAGTTGCCAGGGGAATTTTTGGTCAGAGAAAACATCGATTTTTAGGGTCCAGCTGTCATATTCACTGTTAGTATAGTAAAATGTATACTAAGTTATAAGGGGTTGACAGGTACGCTGGGTCTGTTAAATTGTAGGCTACTGAATTTATAATGTGCTCTTTCAGGGCTGATGCAGAGGAAAAGTATGGCAAAGCCTTAGTCAGAATTGCTGAGAGTGCAAAAGGCAAGGAAGAAATAGGGTAAGGGTGAAAATGTGATCTCCTAACAATGATAATGTTTATGATGATGATCCATGACGTAGTACAATGTTATACAATATAATTATTGCAGCTGACTGTGACAAAACTAGTGATTTAAATAATAATAATAATAATAATAACTAATTATTTAAGTCTCAAATCGTTCTTAAATTAAGTAGTGATCTATTTATTCATACATTGTTTAATTATGTAATTTTAACTAATCTTTGCAGGACCCTTAGAGAATCTTGGGATGTGCTTAAAACAGGTATTTAAAAAACATAATTATTTCAACTTTTTACCTTGCTTACCCCATTGCTGCTTCATGGAAAGTGTTCATAGAAATCTTGTGCACAATTTTTCACGCTACTGCATGCAATAGGCTCAGGCAGTGGTTTATTAATACCTCTTATAGTACACTCAACAAAATTACTCAATTCTGATTGGTCGAGAGCAGTACAATTAATCCCAAATAGTACTCCGTAGGATTACCTATTAAATTCCATGACAACGGCACATAAGTTCGTAATTTTGTTAAACGTACTATAAATAAAATCGCATGACCTTGTACAATTCGGGATTAATATAGATACTCGTGATTTTGAAAGTTCTCAAATTGCACTTGCCTAAAGGCTTGTGCAATTTTAAGAACTTTCAAAATCACTCGTACCTATTAATTCAGAAAATTTGCACTCGAGGTCGTGCGATTTCCTATACAATTAGTCAGCATTTATTTGAGACTCAGATCAAGGAAGACTCAGACTCATATTTATTTAAAATATTAATGATAAAATAATATTGGCTATAACGAGTTACAGATTACATGTTACAGTATTGAGCATTAATTTTACTAAAATGGAGTGAAAGAGAATTAATTTCATGTCATCATCTTTAAGAAAGAAAACAACATTTTTTAAGGAAAACATGTTTCAACAGTTCTTCTGCCATTGTTAGACGAGTTAAAAAATGCCGTTTCCTTTCTTAAAATCTTATCACTTCTGCTATTATTTAGACCTTTCGTTAATGTCATAATCTATAATCATTGTGAGTTTCTTCCTCCAACCCCAAACATCAACATATCGTGCCCCAAACAACTGGTCAGAACACAAGTGGGTATGTAGGGTCTGTTGGATATTTAGGGTCTGTTTGGCATGTCCTGAAGAGTATGTAGGGCTTTTAGCTTTTTCCCATATCTCATGTATCAAACACATGTAACCATCTATCTAGACACTGGTTCACGATTACTTCATACTGCTACATACTGGCAGCCATAATGTAGGGCTTGTAGGGCCCTACAGGCATTACCCTACAACAAATGTGTATCCCTAAATTGAACCAGGTATAGGTCAGAATTAATATTTCTGTTGGACCTAATCTAATAGATACTTTACAGTGCACCTACACTGTAACAGATTTTTATCATATAGATACTGATGAAATACCAGGATTTTCCCTTTTACTAAAAAATCATATCTTCATCACGTGCAGTGAACTGGTACTGTTTTTATCTTTCACGTGTGAGGATATTGGTGTCACTATGGTTACCAACATACACTTTTGCTGTTATAGAATTTTCCTCTTCTTTATTAGAATTTGGACTTTTTAGAACAGAAAATATAAGTAGTATTGTCTTTATTTTTCCTTTATAACTTTATATCTTAGTTTCATAAAATTTTTGTGACAGGCATTTTGCGATAGGTGACCACTTCAATTGCACTATTTTTCTGTTTCGAAAATGAGTAAAAAAATGTTGTGTTTTATTTGGGAATTTCATCAGTGTCTATGAAATAAATGTTGATGAGAGTACAACTGTATCTCGCACTCGAAGATAAAATTCGTATCCTTGCGCGGCCATGTAATATCCTCTATGAACATCACAATTTTGTTATTTATTTTCATTTGTTATTTTTAGCTACTTTTTTAATCTGTAAATCTCAGTTTAAGGTTTGTACATTACAATTTTATTGTTTATTTTCATTTTTTATTTTTAACTACTTTTTTGATGTGTAAATCTCAGTTTATACTTTGTACATTACAATTTTGTTATTTATTTTCATTTGTTATTTTTACCTACTTTTTTAATCTGTAAATCTCAGTTTATACTTTGTACATTACAATTTTGTTATTTACTTTCATTTACAGTTATTTTTATTTATTTTTTATCAATTGCATTATATGGTTTCTTTAATAAAGAGACAGAAAACATGGGTAAAGCTCATATTTCTGTGGCTCATCAACTTATTGACCAATTGGAACAATGTGTCAAGGAATTTAGAGAAACCCAACGAGAAAAAAGAAAAAGAGTAAGTCTTACTTTTGCCATAAATTTTTCATGGTTGTTTAATTTAGTTATACTGATCAAGCACCTGTGAGTCTCCCATCATTTTAACAACTTGTCACAGCATATACATTTACATGTATCTAGGTCAGTGAAAACATTCTAATTATAATCATTAAACAGACGATTTTTTACGTTATTGCCCCAACAAGTGGCATTAGAAATATATGAAGAAACATAAGGAATTATTATTATAAATGTATTGACAGATGTACATGCATGTAACTAATGTAACTGTGGCTACATTATGTACTACATTATTGAATCAGCTAATAAATTACTCTGTCTGACAAAAGCTTTGTTCGATTTTGAAGGCTGAAGAATCAGTAAAAAGATCACAAAGGAATAAGAGGACTTGCTTTGACGGTAATTTTAGGGTAGGCATCTTCTAAAATGTGCAGTTTAAAGATGTCATTTAAATTTAGATAATCAGATTTAGATGTATTTTGATTCTTGAGGCAATCCCGTTTTTCTGTCCATTTTGCATTATCCAACTGTCCAAAATTTTGGGTTTTCAAGGCAAAACTATATTATTAGGAAAGTACACTGTAACTACCTTTATTCACTGCATTAATAATTCATAAAAGAAAAACAAAGAACAAAGGAAATGTTGCATTTAAATCAATGGCTGTATATTTGATACAATATTGTCCCCACCTACATTAACTTTTGATTTGATTTTCTATTGTTTAAATGTATTGTACTACAAAAATAATTGATGAATATGAACACAGAACACTGATGGTGCAGAAGTAGTAGTTTACGATATTTGTGGCAGTGTTGTATCACATCTACAGGCTTTAGGCTTCACTTTGTGTTTGTAAATAGTCACACAACACTGCCGTTCATATTGTAAATGCTACTTAATCTGAAAATCTATTCAAACCCAATTGGCAGAATTGGTAAAATAAAATGTATTTTCTTAAGAGTTATTTTACTGTTAAACACAGAACACATTGTTGTTAATTTTGTTTATCTTAACAGTTATTGATTTTAATACACACAGAATAAAAGGAACTATGAGCAGAAGTGTCGTGAACACGATGCAGCAGATGATGCTCTCAGAAAATCAGTGTCACTTGGCAGTGTAAAAGAGGAAGAAAAGGTCAGTTAAATACATGGATGGATTGAATTATTCAGTCATGAATTTGACTTTTCCAGTTCTTGCAATCAATTATTCATTTTAAATATGCCATCTGATTGGCAATTATTTTAACCTTGTGTACAATTACCATCGGTAATTAAGTAGAGGCTTCAATTCGCTACAACTGTAGCTGATACTCTACATTTACAGGCATATAATAATACATGCATGGGGCAACACAGACATACAGGTATATTCAGACCTAAAGATTACCCTCTGTCTGTGTGTTGCCACAAGCAAAGCAACTACTAACAATAATATTATTTGCAAAACCCCTGGATTTCAGGGCAACACTTTTTTTGCCTTCAATGCAACCAGTACTGCAACTGAGTGTAATGAATTTTGTGACCCACTGTAAACAGGTTGTTGAAAGTTGACATAATTTTGTGTGTAACAATTATGAATTCTCAAAATTTGTTTTTTTCTCCTTGAAAAGCTGAGAACAAAACTTGGAAGAGCAAAAACAGTAGTGGAACAAGCAGGTAAAAACTTACTTGAAGAGGCTATAAAAACAGCGTAATATTGTGATCACGCATACGAGCACCACATCTGTTTAGACTGCAGCTGTACAACACTTTTTTCATTAATTTTTTCTGACTGATTGTCATGTATCTGTCATCTTTCCATGCCCTTTGTTGCATAAATTATAAATAAACTTTTGACTGCAAAGGTCAATACCTTTAATAGTGGTCAAAATAGATACAAAGAAGATTAATGTTACAACCCTCTTTCTACACCCTGTATGTATCACATGCCTGAATCTACTGACACTTAAGAACGATTATTTGTTTCTCTTTAAGACACAGCTTACCAGAATTCAGTGCGCTTGCTTGAAGATGCACGAGTTGTTTGGGAAAAAGAAATGGAACAATGTTGTGAAGTAATGACCACTTATTTGTTTTGTTAATGTTATGCCTACATGCCCACATTCTTTATTTCTCTCTTTCTTTTTCCCTCTTTCTCTTATTTCCCTCTTTTCTTCCTTCCTCCCACCCAAATGCACTGTCCATGCTACCATTTTGCGGTCGTGTTACACAGTCAGACTTATTACTGTTAACAGCTTTTCCAGAATCTGGAGGAAGAAAGGATTGCATTTTTACGGAATGCCATGTGGGCGTATACTAACATTATCTCACTGAACTGCATTAAAGAAGACGAGGTGAGAAAAACTTGTACAGAGCCTGAAATCTACTTACTTTAATTACTTTTCTACTTTGAAGACCCTCACGCAAGCCACCAACAAATAAAACAAACTATTTAAACAGTGTTAAACACTGTACCATTACGGTTGATTTGTTTTTATATTGTTTTAGTACATTAACACCTTAAGGCGACGGGATCAAGACTAAATTCAACAAGTTAATTACTAAGGACAGAGTTTGGAAAGCACAGTTTTGGCTATTATGATAATCTTAAGCGAAGGCCCCACTCACCCAATTCAGAAGGCAAACAAAATGATCACTGATTGCTCAACCAAGGAGAGCCAGTACATAGGAAGTCTTTAAAATACATTTCCGTTGGTTTGTACTGTATGCGTTTTTGTAAAAGAAACACAAGTCATTAAACAATGAATCGAATTTGGCATGGGCATGAAACAAAATAGTTCACTTTTTTTAAATGTGTTCAGTCCAATTGTAGTACCGTTAAGTAACATTTATCAATTATTTGCTTTCTTGCGATACTTACATGTTTTACTTTTGAGTTAGTGGCGGGGAGACCTCTGAAAACCAGCAGGCTTATAAGAGAGGCCACCTCGGATGTCAATATTTTAAAAGATTTGGTGTTACCATTCTATTGTTCATTTGGTAAAAGTTGTTTATTGTCGTTCTTTCATCAGATTTGCGAAGAAGCCAGGAAAAGTCTTGAATTGTGTGTAGTGGAAAGAGACATTCATCTGTTCATCAGCATGAAACAGACGGGATCAGAGCGGCCTGGTCAGTACCCTTGTTTTCCAAAATAGCGACCCAATAGTGCCCACCGGTGGTACTTATGGCTTCATACACCTGAATGCTTTCGAATCTACAGTTGTAGCATACTTGTGTAACATGATTATGATTCATTTCATATACATCACTCATAATAATAATAATAATAATAATACAAGAATTTATAATATAGAGGATATTACATGGCCGCGCGCGGAGATTCGAAATTTTCTCTTCTTGTGTTGAAAAATATTTCAATCGTTCGTTGCGCTCACTTGTGAAATATTTTTCAACACGAGAAGAGAAATTTCGTGTCGCCAAGTGGTCATGTATTGTTCTGTTTATTATACACATAAAAACACCAATGAAATACCAAACCATTTCCAGAGGTGCGGTTATTATCCAGTGCATGTGATCACAGCAATAGTGATCTTTCGTTCACGTGTGAAGATATCGTGTTTTCGCGCGAAAGCTCACCCGGTATTTCGTTGGTGTTTATATAATAAAGGGTGTTGTTGTATATCGTATCTTTTATATCACTGTCTATGTGCCTGTTTGCCTGCCTGCGCGTCTGACTGACTGACTCACGGACCGATAGAGGGACGGACACTTGCTAAAAAGGATATTCTAGAACAATTAAGATATTCAATACTATTTTCAACTATAGCTGGTCAATTTTATTATGAACTAACAAATTTGAGCAAGTCAAGCCTACGTTTATCTTTTCGTCCATGTTTGCTATTATACATTTACCAAATGTTTGCTCTTTCTTTCTCTAAAATTTTACTTGCCTTAATGTCTCCTGTAACTAGTGATATAAGAGACAAGAGGGATAAAGGTAAATTAATTTACCTTCAATTTTGCCACTATATCAGTGACGAAAACGGAATAACTTCAAAGACATGCACAGCAGTACATGTACTTTCGGCAGGAAAGTTAAGAAATAAAACTGTTCAGGTAGCAGTATATAATGATTTGCTTCTTTGTGTTTGAATTTCCCACAGCTCGAATAGAATATGAGAATTTTTACATGTCGCAGTCGTCGCAGAAACTTTCGTCACCAAGCAGTGGTTTCAATATTAGTGGTCCAGTACCCGGGACTTTCCAGCATTCGAAAGAAACTACCATGGCACAACCGGCGGCAAAACAAGTGAGTCGGCGACCACCGATCCCGGTCCCTGGCATCCCCCCCAAAGGTAAGGACTTTAAGGTGGTTCGAAATAGTTTTCATTTTCTTTAGACAAGTTCTACAAATTCTTTTCTAAGTTATGTTTGGTTCATCGTATCACTATGAAATTTGCAAGTGAAGAGTGATCATCGCAGTAAATTTTCCAATTTAAGCAACTGGAAAGAAGAAGCCTGAAAAAATCAGGGCTTCAACGGGATTCGAACCCGTGACCTCCGCGATACCGGTGCGATGCTCTACCAACTGAGCTATGAAGCCACACATTGGGAGCGAGGTCAATTTATTGAGTTCATACTTTCCCGCACAGTGAAGTGATGTGAAGTATATATGAAATAATTCATATTTGTACTGCGGTTGTAGATGCAAGTGAAGAGTGATCATCGCAGTAAATTTTCCAATTTAAGCAACTGGAAAGAAGAAGCCTGAAAAAATCAGGGCTTCAACGGGATTCGAACCCGTGACCTCCGCGATACCGGTGCGATGCTCTACCAACTGAGCTATGAAGCCACACATTGGGAGCGAGGTCAATTTATTGAGTTCATACTTTCCCGCACAGTGAAGTGATGTGAAGTATATATGAAATAATTCATATTTGTACTGCGGTTGTAGATGCAAGTGAAGAGTGATCATCGCAGTAAATTTTCCAATTTAAGCAACTGGAAAGAAGAAGCCTGAAAAAATCAGGGCTTCAACGGGATTCGAACCCATGACCTCCGCGATACCGGTGCGATGCTCTACCAACTGAGCTATGAAGCCACACATTGGGAGCGAGGTCAATTTATTGAGTTCATACTTTCCCGCACAGTGAAGTGATGTGAAGTATATATGAAATAATTCATATTTGTACTGCGGTTGTAGATGCAAGTGAAGAGTGATCATCGCAGTAAATTTTCCAATTTAAGCAACTGGAAAGAAGAAGCCTGAAAAAATCAGGGCTTCAACGGGATTCGAACCCGTGACCTCCGCGATACCGGTGCGATGCTCTACCAACTGAGCTATGAAGCCACACATTGGGAGCGAGGTCAATTTATTGAGTTCATACTTTCCCGCACAGTGAAGTGATGTGAAAATTTACTGCGATGATCACTCTTCACTTGCATCTACAACCGCAGTACAAATATGAATTATTTGTAAACCTCGCTCCCAATGTGTGGCTTCATAGCTCAGTTGGTAGAGCATCGCACCGGTATCGCGGAGGTCACGGGTTCGAATCCCGTTGAAGCCCTGATTTTTTCAGGCTTCTTCTTTCCAGTTGCTTAAATTGGAAAATTTACTGCGATGATCACTCTTCACTTGCATCTACAACCGCAGTACAAATATGAATTATTTCATATATACTTCACACTATGAAATTTGGCACAGAAATAAAAGAAACATCATAGATTTACTACATGACATTTATTTCAGAAAACCTGTTACCATAGCAACCATATGACGCATTTAGTTGAGCCCCTAAAATCGAAATCTTTTATCTTATTTAAAAAACAGGTCGGTGAAATCTTCTCAAACTTCTATATTATATGTTACCAGCAATGATCTTCAAAATATTTCAATTAAAAAAAATTATGTAGGGAAGATTAAGAATAAAACTTTTTGATTATTGCTTTCTTAATTTTTTCGCTACCTACAGAATTTTTTAAAAGTCGGACTATAAACGCAGTCAATTGATCTTAGTTGTTACCCAAAAAATCCAAAAAATCTACCGAGCTAAAGCGGAAATATAAGCGAGTGAAGTTACGAAACTTCAAAAATTTCGAGTCGACAAGATTAGCGACACACGCGTGCTCTTACTTTTTATAGAGATGGCGTGTGTTGTTTACGCGCGCGTGCTCTCGGCTAAAAACCCTTTCGAGCCTCCTTAACCCTTTTCTCCAATTTCTGATTAGCAATTCTCTCTTCAAGCTGCCATGCATTTCCTTGTGAATTACTTAACATAATTTTATTAACCGAGAGTGAGATCTTTGCGGCAAGACTGAGGTCTTGCCATGTAGCGACGTCAATACAGATAGGGCGAGTGCGCTCCACGTTAATAAGTTAGTTTATTGTATCTTTCAGTTAGTATGCACTCTGTGATTAGTCAATTCAGCGGGCTGCACTTCACTGTACGGCCTGCTAAATTTAAAAGTTTCCTTTTCCTCCCGCTTGATTTACCTCACAGATATAATAAATATCTTACTATAACCTCCTTTTATTGCCCGCGCGCTTCGTGCTTGGGCCATAAGTGAACGGGAAACTGAAAACTCGGTCCGTAACTTACAGTACGAACCTCGAACTCGGTTAGTAAGAGGTATTTATTACATGGCTTTAAAAAAGACAGCTTGTTTTGCATAATTCGTAATGAGCCCATGGGTATGACGGGAGAATAATGCCCAAGCACTTAGGCAATCAGAGCGCGCGTTATATCGGCTCCAACCACCTGCCATACAATAAATTAAGATAACAGCCTCCAACTGTTAAATAAATTTGTTTATTCGCATCACCTGTTTGCTTTAAAATGTATTGAAATTGTGAGGATAAGTTAGTCACTCCTGGGATTTAACTGAAGAATTTTGTGCACTCAAAATGGTCTTAGGAGGTCAAAAAGAGAGAGATACAAAGTAAAAGCTTGAAAGGAGAACTTGATATACATGTAATCGATCAATTTGTATTGCATTAGTAGGAAATGCAATACTAAATGATGTTAATTATTACATTTCCTTGAATTTCTTTTTGTCTTACCAGAATTTATTTTGTAAATAATTATTGTTTGTAAATATGAGTGAAGCCCGTTTCCATGATGACGATCCTTGGCTTAGTGCACTTGATTCTTCTTGATTCTACAATCTTGGACAGAATAAAATGAGATATAACCCCCCTCCTCCCTCCCCCTCCGCCCCCAAATCAATGATAATTGGTAATAATGAGGGATTTATATAGCGCTTTATCCCAAGTCTCAAAGCGCTTCACAACACTCTATGGGGGACTTTGCCAGACTGCTTTTTAGGCGCAAATTGCAGCCAAGCAGTTTACAATCTTATTAGAATGAATTGTAGGATGCACAGGTGCCCCCAGAACAGAATACGTTATAGACCATCACACCGGGGACTACGTCCCCTACTCTTTCCGAACTTTGTGCGGGTTCTTTAACGTCCAATACCAGTACTGTGAAACCAGACCTCCGGTTTATCGTCTTTATCTGAGAAGACTAGAAAGTCCAACCATTTGCAGATGTCGTTACAAAAACTGCACTTTCTCCTCAGTTATTTAAAGACCCTGCGTGTTGGTCCGGTCGAGGTTTGAACCCACGACCTCCCGCACAGCAGTCGGGTGTTCTACCAGCTCAAACCAAAACGCGCCTGTTTTTATCATTGAAATAGGGAAGTTGGGGGAGGGCTCAAATTTTTCATTTGTTTTGACCGAGAGAGAGTGGTAATCGGATAAACATTAGGAACATAACCCCGGCTTCGAGCAAAATGGACGGGCTTTCTTGGAACTAAAATTAATTGGTAGGAATGGCGTTGAAGTTAAGAAAGAAAATGAAAAATGCGCCGTCATGCGCGTACTCGCGTCCCCAACAAAACCTTGAATTTGGTGATTTTAAAGACTGCTGGGATAACGTGGATAGCCATGTTGGAATCGCTCGCCCTTATTAATACAGCATGGCACAGTAATATTTCTTTTACTTTTGTTTCTTTTTTTTTTCAGAGCCATTAGAGGAATCAATGTATTCAACTGTAGACCAGGCAAGGAGACCGTCTGATGTAGCAGCCCGACAGTCAAAAGAGCAGTTATGTCGTGCGTCGTTTGATTACAACGCGCAAGGTGACGAGGAGTTATCGTTTAAAGAGGGTGATCTGATCAAAATTCTTTACCAAGAAGACACAACCTGGTGGTGTGGGGAACTTCATGGCAAGAAGGGAATGTTTCCAAAAGCTTTTGTAGACATAATTCACTGACGGAGAAGAAAAAAACAACTGGAAAGTGTTTCTAGTGCTACTGTGTGTGGATCATTTTCTGCGAGTCTTTCAGCTGCAACATTCGAAAAATTTAATGGAAAAAAGTCAGTTAAGTTTAGTATTAACAACGAACTCACTTTATCATAGACCAGAGAGCGTTGAACTTTTAACTTTTAATTGTCCTCGCGTACGATTTTTATTCACGAGTTGTGAAGAATAAAACGAACGAGCGAGGAACGAGCGAGTGAGTTTTATTCTTCACAACGAGTTAAAGGGAATAACGAAAGCTGTGTAAAACTTCGTGTTTTGTTCATTCATCATTGCCTTGGGAAGCCCTCCTGAGTGGCGGGAAATACGATATATATACGCTAGTGGAAAATTTCGTCTGCGACCTGTGATTGGTCAGACGATATGTTTTCACTTGTGAGAAAAATCGTGCGACCAGTCAGATTCGTTCTAGTTATTGACGGATCATTTTTATTCGACACCTTTGTTTAGAGTAAATCTCAGTACTTATATAATAAATATCTTTACTATTGAGAATTGCAGTACCACAGTCCTGCAGGGGCAATCCTGGCTGCAGGGATCTGTACTCCACGTGTCTTGACTGAATTCTTTGTTTCGGCCTTAAAGTGCTCATTAGGACCAGTACTAGCATACATAATCTCCCTTTTGTTCTCCATTGCTGGATTGCATGTGACGTCATGGCGGCCATGTTGGTTGTCAAGAACAATAGCCTGTCTCTCCGTTGGGAACTAAACTTTATTTTTATGCAAATTTTGCGAAAAAATTTGTATTGTATACGAGAAGTCGGAGTTTCAAAAGACACTTGCGCGCGTCTTGATAAAATCAAGAATATATTTAAAATACAAAGGTTTTTGAATGCAAATTTGTGAAAGTATTTTGCATGACAAAAGAAGAAAATTATATGCTTCTTTTTATCCCGACGCGCGCACGTGTTTTTTGAAACTCCGACTTATCGTATTGGCCACTAGCATGGCCGCTTTGTCACGTGGTTGAAATTGAAGAATACAATTGCTATGGATCTGGTTGGGAGAATTTGGTTAAACATAACGCCTTCTATGAAGGTCATTTTCTTTTAATACCTGTGTGCGTAATTGTGTATGGGCATTGCAAGGAGAAATTGCATGCTTGTAATTTTTAGTTAAGCCTGATCGCAACAATAAACGTATCGGCAAGCAGCAATTTGATTTGTTTAGGGGACAGAGACACCCGCGCAGGTACAAGTCAGTGCAGGGAATATGCTATGCCTTCGGTGTGGTATATGTACCTTGAGTTCGCTTTGACATCACTGAAGCAATACGTTTGGACGACCGTACCATATTAGGGCAGTATTCTCTAGCGGTAAACTGTTCAGTGTGTTCTTTTGAACTGGTGGCGAACGGAACAAATCTGCCAACACTGCAAATTGCAAACATTTTTTCAAGGCCAAAGGAATTTCGCTCTGTCAGTTTCAACCTTTGTTCAGGAATAGAAAAAAAGAAATAGAAAAGAAATAGAAAAGCAAAGTTGGCAATTCATGCTTATTAGAACTTTATGCCAGCACTAACGATAAAGAATTATAAGGACTTTTGATGATGTACATGTATAGATCAATACGAAAAAAAAAAGAAGCAATATCTGCGAGTGTACGTCCGGTCTGAAAGGCAAATAAGTATTGATAATCCAGTTAATAGGAGCTAACTGCAGGGTAAAATAATAGATCCTCAATAAATGAAAATAATATTAATAATTATCGGAATTTTAAATTTCAACTGTTGGCTTTTAGATGTCGGTACATACTGTTGGTGACTTATCCAATGGCCAGCTTATTGAATTTTCAAGGAGTTTAATGCGAATAAATGATACAATTTTCCAGGCATTGTGTCTACCTGGTATGAATTCTTCAAAAATTGTTGACTGATGAAGCTAGTGATACTGGTATCGGGGAAACCCAAAACACATTAGGTTCTGTAGCTCTGCTAAATTCGATTAGCTCTAAGTAACCTCTCTACAGATTCTTTGCTATGTTTGATTGATTGCAGGACGTTGTTTGAAAGGGGACCAAGCAATTAGCAGACCAAGCAATTTCAGCCACTTAGCTCGATTAGCTTTGCTATTTCTAAGTGGCTGTGCTCTTTTCTATTGTAATTTTTTATCTCTTGTATTTGTCTACACTGTGTAATTTCCGGGCACGAAATAAAGATTGTTGTTGTTGTTGTTGTTGTATTGATTGATTGATTGATTGATTGGCTGATTGATTGATTGATTGATTGATATTTTGTTATGTTGTCATTAATTTGAATTGCGGAAGAGCCCTTGCCACTTTTACTATCTGATAGCAGATTAATGAATTAATAGTGATTATAACGTTACATCAGCAAATATTTAAAAACTGTATGCAGAACTACAATTAGTATCGACGTCTGGTCAGCTAAAATAGCGAAGGCGTTGTTGATTTTGTTGAAGGTATTACATGGTGTATCCCCATCACTGACGCAGCAACTGACAGAGCAGTCTGTGAGTTCTTGGAGCTTTCTTGCTGTCTCATCAGCACACAGTTCCTTCATTTTCTTGCAATTTGCTTTGCTTGTACATCCCCTTATCTCGTTCATCATCGTTTTAGTTTCCTGGAATGACCTGAAGCAGGACCCGTCTGAATTCGGAGCGGAACAGTTCACCTTTGTCAGATTTTTCTCGCACTGTTCCGTGGTAAATTGTTCGTTTGGGCTGTCACTGGCACATACGTAACACTGGAATGAGTAAGCTGTCGAAATAAGACAGAATACTCAGTTGCAATGTATGCCAAATCCAACGAAGTTGCTTAACTGTTGCCATGCAATAGTGAAACACTAGTAGACACGATTAGTAGGGCACATGTGTTAATTTGTTGTATTTCTTATAGCCAAGACCAGATGATAAAGTTATTATTATTAAGGCGGCCGCGAGGGTTCCTTTTGTTGATACTAGAAATACATCGGTGACAGGGATCGCCTTGAACTTAGACTACGCGCTGGTAGTTCGTTTAAATCTTTACGGCACATCTTTGCTCTTCACTTCTAATCACAATTTATGTTACTAGCGTCTCTGGCTTAAGTAACATTTTCGGTAACGATTTCAAACCCAGGAATCTCAATCTTCTGTTAGTGTAAAGTGAGACATAACATTATCTCTGCCCTTGCTAAGAAAACTTAAAATTTGTTTTTATACCCTTCTTCAGTTTTTGTACTTTTGTTCAGGGATAATAATCTTTGCATATGAACCAAAACTAGTTCAACTTTTTTTTTACGATTTTATCACTGCGAAGCATATCATATGGCAGCAAGGTGCTACATAACGTCGTCGAGCACACGTTATGACAGGATTTGAAAAGGGATTCTTCTGATCTATTTAAAAACTGGAGAGTTTTCTAGCAATGGCAATGACTTTTCGCTCCTGGCCAATCCTATACTCAGCTGACCCAACTATTATACCAATAAATTAAATGGCGTGACAGTTTGATGCTGATATGCCAAGCCAATGTAAGATTTATCGTGGGAAGCCAGACCGTTTAATAAGGAATCCCACAAGTACATATTCCGGCAAGATTTCCGCACAGCCCCATACATTAATTATGCATTCAGTCATTGTTCAATGAAAACAATGTTGTTAAAACGAGAAGTCATGTGTCCAAACGCGCTCGGAGTTTCACGTTTGTGATGTACTGAACCAAATTCATTTTACGCATAAATAAAGCTAATATAGATGGTTTGCAGCCAATCTCTGGAGACACAGATAACAAAGGTGAAATGGACAAATGCTGGTGGACGACTAAACGAGCAAATGAGAGATCTATTGTTTACCATCCACCAGCATGGCGGCGATGACGTAATGTGAAAACCACTTATACATTTTTCAATATAAAATGCACATTTACAGAGCTAACCCGGACTTAGTTTTAAAGCTGAAATTTAATTTATCCTTCACACCAACGAAAGCTCTAAGATTTTATCACTAACATGACAACGCGTTTTGCAAAAATATAGAAACAATCCCGTAAGGCAAGAATTTAACCATGTGCCCTGTGCATAAATTCCTTGTGCATAAATAATAATAATAATGCCTTGTGCATAAATACGCATTTACAGAGCTAACCCGGACTTAGTTTTGAAGCTGAAATTTGATTTATCCTTCACACCAAAGAAAGTTCCAACATTTTATTACTTAACATGACAACGCGTTTTGCAAAAATATAGAAACAATCCCGTATGCAAGAGTTTAATCATGTGCCTTGTGCATAAGTGACAAGGTTTGTCATTGTGTTGAATGGCTGTGAAGTAAGCCCTATTTTGGTTTTATAGATCTAAGCTTCAAATCGCCAAAAACAGTCGAAGTATATACACTAACGTTTCCACAATACGGATAAACCAACAAGTGAGGCATTGAAGTAGAAGAACGTTTCAGTACAAATGAATATGGAATCAGTTTCTCGAATTTTAGGTATACGTAACTGCGTTGATCAGGTAAACGAGGGGTACTATGACTTGGGCACCGTAAAGAGTAGAAAGCAGAAACTTCGAGTGCTTCGAGACCATGCCTTCAGCATCTCACTTTTTAGAAATTGACAATTGGGTTGATGAGGTGAATTGGACACCGTAAAGAGTCAGGTGTAGAATCGGATGAAGCTTCGAGTTCTTCAAGCGTAAGTACTTAATATTTTGTCGTTCATTTTGGAGCCTTGATCGCGCAAGCTCCTCGTCCGCAGTCATTTTGTTTTTTTCGACAGAGTTAAACTATGCTCTGAAAGTCAGCCCTTAGCCTCGTTGACCTGACCATTCTCGTTTCGTCGTCGAATCAGTTGATTTAACCCGTAAAATTCGTTGAAATTCAGTTAGTTTGTTTCACTTCTTTATCACTGCAGTTTTCATGTAAACTTACCTGCACTGATAACCGCACTAAAAACTAAGACAAAGACAATGCTCTTCATAATTTGACTAAAACATCAAAGCCTGTGTTCATAAATCCAACTTGAAAGCGACGAGCGCTAGATGTGTTTTTACCTGCCTTGGACGAAATTACAATATCACAACATGATTGTTGGCCAATCAACACAGGAATCAATAGCTAATTACAATAAGTCATGCCATAATGAGTTTATGAAATACAATGAATATTTAAGATTTTCGTGTTTGGAAAGATTTTTTTATTGTGCTTGCTTCGGCGATGCTATTTCACCCTTTCACTTCCACATGTCAGTGAACATTTTTACTATTTACCATATTCACCTAAAGACGGCCTTTCGCTTGGTTTGAAAGTGCCCGTCATAAATTGTGCAATGAATTTGCACGCATGTGATGATGAAACAGTGAGTTTATCAGTTTAAACTTGTCGCCAGGTTTTTATTATCCCTTGTTACTCATGATCAACAATCATGTTTACTTCGTACTTTCTCTAATTATTAAACTGAAAACTAATCACAAGCTTCTTTGGTTATATAGACGTTTACATGAAAGCGCACAGCAAACTCAGACAACAATTGGCAGTGGTTGAGTCACCGTACAACTAACAGCACATCAGTATATCATGATTGCAAGTAGAGCCATCATTGTCAACATTTCTGCCATTCTGTTAGTGGAGACAACAAGGGCACTGTTACTGTTGCTGTTATTGTTGTTGTTGTTGTTGTTGTTTTTCAGAGTGCTGTTGTTATTGTTGTTGTTGTTGTCGTTGCTGTTATTGCCGCTGTCGCTTTCGCCGTTGCACGGCGTATCTCCATCACTGACACAGCAATTGACTTGACATACTGTAGTCCCATCTTCCTCCTTCCTCGTGTCGTTGGCACAGTACTCCTCGAATACACGACATTGGTCTTTTGACACACATGCTCTTGACTCCAGCTGGTCCCTACCGGATTCCTCGCGGTAGTACCTCGCACAGGTTTTGTCGGAGGTACACTCAACTTTAACCTGCTCCGTCAAACATTGCTCTGTAGTATAGTTGACGTCAGGTACTTTTGTAAAGCATTCGTAGCATTGGAATGAGTGGACTATAAAAAGAATCAGAAAAATGTATCAAAAGATAGAAACTCAGCCTGCCGCTGGAAAGCGTCAGTTTGGTAGAGACCACAACGTGATGTAACGATGCAGTTATCAATGATGGCAATGATGTGATGTGCCCGTGAGAAAGTTTCCTTGGCAACGGGCGAAAGAACAACTGAAAAGAAAATCAGAGTTCCAGACAGGAATAAAATCTACGATCTCCTACGACTACAACGTATTTCAACAGACGCTTGATTTCAATATTGAAAAGTACTGAAATAAGTCTTCGATTTAGACGCAACGACATGTAAATTGATCCAAGACCAGAGGCGTGTTTGTCCATTTGTCATATATTTTTAGAAATCAGTTGTAACATTAACTCCTGAACCCCTTATGGATTCAAACCAATTTATCTATTTTAACCCGTTTTCTGTTTTTTTTTTTTTCGTTTTCTTTTTTTAGAAATTAATCCTGATACCGTAACCTATACTGAGTTACATACAGGGGAAGTAACGTGAAGGCAACACACTGACATAGCAGTGCCGCATTCAAAACTTCTAAAATCGCGTCTTTAATTTTGGAATGCCAACAAACCAGATACACTGCCAGTCTGGAAAAGATGACGTTACTGCAAAACGGGTCATTTCAAATTATTTTGAGACGGAGGGTACTAGCCTCAGTGGGAAATGAGTAAAATATCTCGATAACAGGAACAGTTTTTACAATAATCGCTTGTTTTTTGTTTGTTTGTTTTTTTCAACTTTGCCTCGGGCTGTATCTGTAAGTGACCTGTTTGTTCAAGAGTCACGTTCCAGCATTGTGTAAAATAACTAAAAATGCTGGCTTCGGCTCTTTTGGTCTTATAACTCTTATAAGTTAAACAAAAGAAGTATTATAACTCAAGTTAACCACAAGAAAATTGAGGCCAATATCACATTTGATTTGAGTTGTAATGTGATATTAGATAGCTCATCACAAAAATTAGAGCTAGTAAAACATGTTTTTAATCGTTGAATCCCAAAACCTCGATAAAAAACCTTTAGTTGGCTCAAAAATGACCTCTGTTTATTCAAACAGGACTTAGGAATGTTAAATGTTGAATGGTGAAGTTAACGCGCACTGACCAGCTGGTTGTGCAATATGATTTTGAGCACTGAGAGAAGACCCCAATAAGTGTTCCAAGTTTAGCTGTCTAGTAGAGTGAGTCCAGCACTTACCGAAATGAAATCCAAAAAAAGGAATGAACACACTTTTTTTCTAGAGGATTTAAATTAGCCACCAATGACGTGGTCATAATCTTTGATATCAAAGCTTGGTAGTAGCAACTTAATACTTCGAATTCATTCCTCGTTGGCAAACCATTGAGTCTACATACAGTTCACAAAAGGTCAAAAAGACCCGGCAAGGTTTCGAAGAGATCTTAAAATAGTGGCTTGGATATAAACTGTAAGTTTATAATTCACTTTATGTGCTTTTACCTAGGGATTGCTACATTTTTTTTTCCGTCTTGGAATCTGTGGCTTGGCAAATTCAGAGTTGATGACGTCAAAAGCTCCAAAACTGGGAAGGCTTGACGAATTGGCCTCTCAAGCTGTCACAACTTAGCTGAGACAACTAGTTAACCTTGTAATATGAATTAATTCAATCTTCTGGAGTGTTCACCACATTGTTTACCAAATAAAACTTACAAAAAAAGGTTGGCTTTTGCAACATAAATTTAGCAATCAATAAATGTGCTTTGGGTAGTAGATTGAATGGTCCAGACGTTAAATGGTTTACTCGCTCTTTCAACTGTTTTTTTTCGTGGTCCTTTTTTGTAGTGGTTTCTCTGGAAAACGGAGGACGTGACGTTTAGACCTTGTAACTTCCATGGAGGTTAAAAAACATTTCTTTCCACCAACATTAATAGGTCTAATAGGCTGCATATTTATGTTGTTTCGTGTGTGTTCACATCATATGAAGCCTTTTTACGTACGTTGCCTCTGTCAATCTGTTCGTCTTCTGCTCCGTTTATAAAACAAACTGAGTTGTCATTTTAAGCATACAAAAGCCCTCCATTTTATACGTAAGAAAGAGTATTACACTGAGATGCTTCAAATTCGCGCGTTGTGCAAAACTAAAAGGATTTCATTATGAGCTGAAGTTTCCTACAAGAGTCAATCGGTGAACCCTACTTCGAGCCTTCTCGGACTAAAACAACAAATTTTACAAAAATGATAAAACTAATCATCTGAATACAGCAAGCGTACCTGTGGTAATACCCACGGTTAACAAAAGCAAGATAGCATGAACATTCTTCATGATTTTAGTTTCAAAGGCTACCAACTCGCCAACGTTCTTTAAACGCAGTTATGTGGAGGGAACGACGACCGAACGCAATCATTTCCAAGCTGTATTGTATTCTGTTTGTAACCATGGTGACCTTGTAAATGGACAATTGGTTGCTAGGAAAATCAGCCAGTCGTACGGGATTCGTCAAGTCACTGAGTCGCTTGGAATAATCTCGCATTTTGTGTGATATCCGGGGTACATATACTCACCAACTTGTGTTAATGAACTATCCTGGCATTCGACAGATTCGAGACATTAAGTCATTCCTAGCTTCCGCAGCCGTTCTAAGGACTCGCAAGCGTGTGTGTTAGTGGTCGCAAGAGCTCTTCGTTCCATCTTCGGTTGTATTCCCTTAGACTGAGAGTAAAAAACATCTTAAACTTTATGGTTTCATGCCAGTTCAATTTTTTATTTGGTTTTCGGTTTTGTTTACCCAGAAGCCTGACAGGCAGGCTACGGTAGATAGAAGTAAGAATTTTCAGTAAATTGATTTGAATTAAAATACGCGTTTTCCAATATGTGATAGCCTCCTGGCCTGCGCAGTCCACCTTTTGGCTCGTCACGCATCTTTACTCCCACGTCAGGAAGGAAAGATTGCGTGACGAGCCAAATGAGACAAAATCTGTGAAAGCTTAGAAATAATACCATGAAAGATAAGAAAAAGTGTTGGTTTCCTTCAGCATGGCCCGCAAAGCATCACACTGGGACGTCGTTCCTTTATCAGTTCGTCACTCCCTCTTCCCAGCCCTCTTTCCTCTTTTTGTTTGCTTGAATCAGTACCAGTCCCCAGTTAGATCAGTATAGAGAGTTGTTATTGTTGTTTGCTTGGGCGATCTTTTCAAGCGCTAACCAATAACATGCAACTCACAGCCTTCAAAGGAGGCTGATTAAGACAAGTGGTTGTGGATTTCAATTAACTTAATCTTGATTGTTCGAATTTCTATTTTTACTTCCCCTGACGGCAGAGCCCAGCAGAGCTTGATCCAGGTAAGCAAGCAAGTAATTAGGTGACCCTCATTTCGGCAGCACCCAAATACTCCTACTGGTCTTTTTCTGCCTCGTTTAAAGGGGCGCTAACATGCTGTAAGCTACCATCACTTCACAAAGCTAAAACTGTCTTCCCATCAAATGTGGTCCAGGTTTGGTAGCAATCGTGTTGCCGGGCCCTAAACCATGTGCTGTAAAGTGCTTCTTGTTGTGCATTGAGCCTTAATTTGACAACGCTCTCGCCGCTGGTGATCTCTACCGTTCTGTTATCATAATGTCGTCTCACAATCCATCTTAGGTCTCCACTCACCCGGAAGCCCTGGGGCAATCGTCGGAATCGTTGGTAAGGGTGTGCCGCTCGGTTCTCCAATTCCTGTCCCTTTTTCAGACCAAAACATGCCCATTTCCACACCCTTTTTCAGACATGGACTCTAATATTCATACGCGTTTTCAGACCTGGCCTGGCCGGTTACAAATTTTCCCCCTGATTTTTGTCCAGCGTAATTGAGTTTGGTATCAGTGCCGAAGTCAAGAATGGGTAAAATTCTGCTCAAATGATATATTTTGGTTACTTCTCTTTCTCTAGTATTCATTTGTAGTTAAAAAGACAAATGTTTTTATACGCTCTCGTTGTTCCTTTGAAAACGCTACCTGTTTTCAGATAATAATGGTCAAAATCTACACCCGTTTTCAGCCCAAACCGGCCCAAGAACAATACTCTTTAGGCCGGCACATACCTATATAGCTATTATAGGGGAACATAATTCAGCCATTTATAAACGGAACAACAGTTTTTTATTTATCTAAAAATATTTTATTAGGGCTTATGAATGCAACAAGATAGAAAATTAAAAAAAAAAAACATAAACCAGCTAATCGTTAATGTTATGTCGTATCAACCTCGGTATCCTTTAAGGTTGAAAAGGATTTCTTTGGGGCAAAAAGCTAATTCTTCTCAGGGCTGGTTTCTCTTATCCTTATTCAAATAACAGTCTAGGTTAGAAATTCAACTGATTTACACACTTGATTTTGCCTATACATTGGGAATTCATCACTCAGCAGGGGCGTAGCTACCCGGACGCATGGACGCACGTGCCTGCCTGAAAATTAAACTAAAAGTAGCGAGAAGAAAGCAAGCGGGATGGTAACGACTGAAGACGTTGTGGTCACCTCGTTTTATTGCCTTGGATCAGCCTGTTTTCGCAAGCTATTGATGTGCTAGGCTGAAAATCGTTACAGAAAAGTGTGTAGAAAACATTTTATAATCACTATGATCGTGTCATAGACATACCATTTAATGAATTCAAATGGACTTCACCAGACTTGGTACAAACTCTGCATTATGGGAAATGTGTAATTTGTGAATCAGGATAATGCACCTGAAAAAGATTTGGGACTTGTGGGAGGGCAAGGGAAGGGGGGGGGGGGGTAGAGGGATTTAGAAAACTGTGTGAAAACGTCCGGCTGGGTACGCCCCCTCGTGCTCAGATGCACTACTAAGATCTATAACTTACAAAAGAAACTTGATAAAGTACCTCTACACTAATTCATACTATTTAAACAAGACTATGTGCAGGAGAAATAAACTAAAATTTAAATGTTCCATCGCTCGTTAAAACGACTCCTTTCACTAATTCAAGATTTATATCATCAACTGGAGAGTCAAACTGAACTGCGCTGTGCGTTTCAGAGGAACGATTTCTTGTCACAGGAACCATCATTTTTGTTTTTTCTCTCATTTTTCCTAATCAACTAGGGAGGACGCAGAATGAAGAGTCCGATCAGACCCTGGTCAAAGAGTTGCCTTTGAATCAGCTTTGCTTTAGGTCAACTAAAAGCTGATCCAAAGAGACAGCTCATTTGAAACAGCTCATATTTACCCTTCGGCGCTGCAACAACAGTTTTGATGGGCACGTTGCACAAAATTGCATGTGAACTCAATATTTTGCGTGACATTCTTCGTTCTGTTAATTTCCTTCCCTCCACCCCTCTAAAGAAAGAAGCAGAATCCATGCCCCTCCAATAGGAAGTTACCCTTTCCCGCACCCATCTTCAGTTCTCCTCAATAATGAAGTTAAACTTAGGAGTTTCAAACGCTGTTTTGCCCACCGACTCTTACCATCAAAACCATTCCTGTTTTGTTAAGCATCTTCGTCTGCCTTTCTGCAACCCAATATGGCCTGACAAAGGTATGAATTTTCCCAAATTCCCAAACGATTGTAGATAAATGTTTAAGCTTGTAGCCATACGCAACTCTTGGCTTTTTTTTTTTAGAAAGTAGTATGCATCCATTTATTTCAACTCACAACATTATTATCCGGGTAGCACTCTATGAACTCGCGCTGTAATTAGCTTAAACTGGTCACAGAAATCGCTTAGATCCTCATTGTTCTTTAGTATCTTCTGTAGGTCACTCACATAAGTTTATCATGTTTGAGTCATGCTAATACTTATGAACTTTAGCAGCATACACTGTACGGAAAAATTGTCCTCCTTTAAACTTGTCAAACTTGTTTTAAAAAATACTTGACATGCTGCTATAGCTTCCATAGCTATCGACACTGGCACGGTCACTGCCCCCACGGTACCCTGGGTAAGGAGGATGTGATGACATTCGGGGTCTCTGAACCAATAGCCGAACTTCTGAGGGGCAGTTTCGTAAAATGGAAAGAACCTCCTGTAGTTGAATAAAAAACAAAGCCATGAGATGTATTTGAAGACAAACTTGATGTGTTTGAGGTTCTTCGTCAATAATGTTTCCGTCGTCATAGACGGTCTTGTTTCTGTTTTTTTTTGTTGTCTCGTGCTGATTGTTGTTTTTTGGTCCGTCGTTGTCGTTGTCGATTATCTCAGTTTTTGTCTCTTTGTAGCTCTTCAGTGACAGTGACAACACTTTCTAAAACGAGTCTTCAAGATAGCAAGCTTTTTAGGCTGTTACTAAAGATGATGAGACCGTGAAATGCTTGTTGGCTGCAAGATGACTTACCCTGTAGGACATGCGATCTACATTTTTGTTGTTCACTTGAAGGATAATGTCGTTAACTTGAAGTTGCCCTGACAAAAGAGCTGAGCCTCCTGGAACTAGCTTCTTAATGTAGATTGGACCTGAGTTATAAGGTAAATGAATACGCAAACGTGTCAGCATCATGGTGAATGAGAACTTACAATTTGTAAAATGCGGAGGAGTCTCCGAGTCAGTGCTGTCACGATATTGCCTACTGAAATACTGATAAACACAACACAAGCCGTTGCAGCAAGTTCAGGAAGTGCTCTGGTTATTAATATCTGGTCGTCGAAAGCTCGGTAATGATTCAAATACTTGCATCGTAGTGTCTCGTCCCATAGCGAAGTGGAAACAGCTAAACTTTGGCCGATGACGGCCAATTCAGATTTGGATTTAATCCAGGTTTTATCGTGTTTTTTTTTTTAAGTGCATCAAAAAGGTACTTTTTAACTTAAGTCGCTGGGAAAATTTAATTTTAAAAGAAAAAGCAAGATTTTTCTCTTTTAAATCTCAGTTGATTAATGTGTACAATAGACTGCAATTAAAGTTTGTGCTAATCTCGACTTAGCTTATCACGCGTTGAACAATGGGCACAAGCAATAGGCTCCTAGCACAGCAGTACATTTTACTGGAGGAAAATTCAAGTTAAACGCAAAGGAGTTTATAGGTAACTAACCTGTTTTGTTCTATATAATGAAAGTTTAGACCAACTCAGAATCTGAAAAACAATGTAGAGTCCCTGGAGGGGGTTCATTGTATTCACTCTAGACAATACATACCTCCATTGTCTCCTCCCGTCAAACTCATACCCAGTCCACTCTGGCCTTTCGTTAAATAAACTTCAAATGGTAAGTCGTCCATACTGTAATCTGTGAAATACAATAGGCAGCTATCACTTTGGAAATATTTTGGCTGCCAGAGGTTTAAAGGAAAAATAACCTAGTCGCACGAATACTGAACCTCATTTCCGAGCTGTTCTGTCGCCTGGGAAATCATGCTTTCCTTAAGCCAATCAGAGTTGCCGTTTCATGTCGGCTCGGAAACCACGCTTTTCGTAATCCAATCACAATTGTAGTTTCATTCGAAGAACCAATCAACGAGCAAGGACAAATTCTGTCCCAATTTGATGATATGGAAACACATTTCTCGACTCTTGCGAGCAGCCGGGCCCGTCTCTCGCCTTCTTTATTGGCGCCAGGATACTTTGGTAATGACAGGCACCTTAAAGTAGTTTTTCCATTTGGGTTCTAAAATAACACTGTCAGACCTTAGAAAACATAACACCTTGGACTTAACTAAAGTTAATGTTTACTGTAATTACGCTTTGTGCTACCTGCTTCTTGTGTGCTTGATAGTTCTTAATTACATTTCTTCAGATTAAAAGCGCTGATTGTCGTCCAGTTACAGCAGAGTTCCATCATCACTGGCAAAAGGTGAGTACCAGATTGATCTAGAAACATTAAGCCACAATCTAAGGGCTTCATCTCACCATTATAACTGTCTGTGTGACCTTGATACTGGTTGTAATGTACAGCTCCATATCTTGACCCTTGAGGCGTTGGCGGCCCGCTGCTGTTGCTCATGCTGTTGGTCATGTGATCTTCTGCTGTGCATTTTTCTACGACTAACTGAGCGATGATCGGTGAGTTTCGAAGTGCGTCAACTGCCTACAGAAAATAGAACATTCTCGCACATCAGAACTGTTCCAAATTATCAATCAAACTAAAATGCGATGTCCAAAAAGATCTAACGTTCGGTTCTTAATATACATTATGGTGCCTTTGCCAAAAAAAAAACCGTTTAGTCAATAAAAGATACCCCTTTTTAGTGATTGCCTCTCTCGGTGTAGTGCAAACGCAGACGTATTTCCAGTTGTCCCTTCTCTCCGACAACCGGAAATACGCCTGCGATCGCAGGCTACTCTCGGTGCGAAGACAACGGCTATCCATGAACAATTGAATCCGCCATCTTGCTATGTTTACTCATGAAAAGTGATGCAAGCAGTTCACATCAAACACTAATTTCTGCATGCTGTTTTAAGGTGTTACGCAGAATGATTTAGTTTGCTTTAGCGAGCAACGTTTTAAAATATTAATTCTGGGGGCACTTTTCCGTTTAATGACAACTTTCAGTGAGCAACTTTCGACCATTTTCGTGGCAACTTTGACTCAATTTACTGACACCATCACAATCTATACAGGTCTAGTTGGGAGTTACTTAAAACACCGCGGCAACACAGTTCAAAGCTACTTGGCCACAAGTTGGGCCCAACAATGTTGGATGCGGATAACAATTAAAGCCTCTGTAATCAGTTGCACGGACCTTAACCTTTCACTTCACCACATACCTCTTGCCTTGTAGCCCCTGTTAAATTGACGCCGTTAACAGCTACTATTCGGTCGCTTATTCCTATTCTCCCGTCCATGGCTGCTGCACCATCTGGGTTGATAGTTTTCACAAAAATTCCACCAAAATCCGGACCACCCTGACGTATTAAAACCAAAATGATATTTGCAACAATTTAAGCAGCAAATAAATTGTCTATACAAAGTATACGGGTAATGAGTGTGCACTCATGAAGGAGAATACTCTTTAGATAAACTGAGAAAATCGTCACCACTAACAATTCAGAATAGAACAATAAAATAATATTACTAACCACAACACTGAATCCAAAGGAATGGTTGATTTTCTGTAGCTCCACAAGAATGCAATTCGGCTGCAAAAAAAAAAGACGTTATTTCAGCCATACATGAATAATTAAAGCTGGAAAAATAGTTTCCGGGAGTGAGTGCTTTTAGTTATGTTGCTACGGAGTCAAAGTACAAGTACCAGCATATGAAACAGACTTAAAATTGTAAAAAAGCACTGATGTTGTATCGCTTGTGTCAGAAATTTCGTTACTCGCACGTGATTTGTGCTCTTGTCTAGTTATCCAATCGGAGCACGATGTCTTGATTGACATCTGATCTCGGATTTTTACTTCACACATGTTGTTCTAGACTAAAAAAGGAAAATCAGCCAGAAAGTCAGTCGGAAATCTGTTAGGAAAATCGGTCGCAAAGTCTTTAAATCTGTAGGGAGCACATCAAGAATAAAGTCTTGTGGAAGTCTAGAGGAGGTATCTTTTCCTCTCTCACAACTTGGAATATCTGAAGTTGTTTTATTGTCCACCAATAAAATAAGGGATAGCTCAGTTTTTGTGTGGCTTACACGAAGTGTGTAGCCACATTATGGCATAATCGGCTTTATTGATTTGTCCACGAGAGTCGAGCGCCGTCACGTGGTCGAGTGAGCCACTCACGTACGCCTTGCGGACCTTTTTTTATTATTATTATTATCAACTTGGAACGCAGATTATTTCAAGTGCCGACGATCTCACCGATGTTCTTAGTAGTTCATCGACATCTTCCAGGGGTGGAGCTTCAGGTTCCGGTTGTCGGTAGCGTTCTATAACTAGTGTAGCAGTGGCTGCTGAACGCCTCAATAGCTCAACTGCCTGTGAAGACGACAGGATGATAGATGAGAAGAAAAGGTAGCTACTGCAAACCGTGAGGTCAGCGCACGCTAACAAAAGTGCAGCAGCTTGGTTTGGTGACTCTCCACGAAAGATAATGCGTGGGTGTATTTCTCATATGTTCGGCTGACTAGCTGGCTTGTTGGCTGCTGGGTGATGCTGCCTGCCCGCCTGACTAACTGACTGACTGACTGACTCACTGACTCACTGACTGACTGACTGAATGCCCGATTCGTCGACTAACTGACTAAATGGCTGACTGGCTGTCTTGATTACAGACGGCTGGCTGAGGGTCTGACTAACAGGTTAAGTTGGCTGAATGGCTTGCTCGCCGGAATCCATTGAGAGTGTTGAAACGCAAAACATTTATAGTTAATACCTGTTTGCGGTTCAAGCCTTCCATTGCCACTCCATTTATTTCAACTATTCTATCACCTGAAGCAAAAACAAGGGAATACATTTTTAAGTAAAATTGAATTCTTTTTGCGCGAATAATTCGTCCTATTTCGTAATGTCTGGGTGTCAAAAACTACGCTGGCCAAACGACCACAACCTCATGCAACATCTACAAATGTTACGCGATAAATTTGACCATTTTCAAATTTGAGTCAACAACACGCACCATGTCGCAACATGTTGCAACAGGGTGGCCAAACACACGCAACATGTTGCGCCCAACAATGTTGGGATATGTTGTGCTGAAATGAATGTTGCGATCGTTTGGCCGGGGCTTCATTTTCCTTTCATTTTTAATACCATCTTTTTTCAAAGCCTCTTCCTCGTTGTGTTTTTGTCGTTGTTTGTGAAATCCAAATACGTTTTATAATACTTTGCTTCTGGTTTTTTAACCTACCAACACTATTAATTTCGTATGGCTAAAATACGAAGCTAATATCTCGCTAATGTTTTCACCTGTCTGCATGACAATGCAAAGGAATTTTAGAAAGGTGTTTCAATTGTTTATGAGTTACGGTCAGGTTTTATCATTTTATTGTCATTTACATCTTTTCGATTTTAACAATAAAGCCAAACTAAAGAAGAAATTAAAATGTTTAAAGAAACGTGTGAAATAATGAAAGATCCGATAGGCTAGGTCGAAACTATTTTGACCAATCAATGAAACAATAGACACATGATAGTAGAATATGATTGGTTATCTTTTCAAGTGCGATTTGATTGAAAAATGTCAATATCCTTTTGGCACTTACAAATCACCCAATCATTTTCCATAAATGAGAAGATAAGCCGAAACAATCTGTGAATATATTTTCATTCTTGAAGCGAAGCCGGAGAGCGTGCCTCTTTTAATGAAGTAGAGGTAAAAAAGACAAAGATTCAAAACTGATAGGACATCAGATCCACGCAAACCGGCGTAAAACAGAAAGCACCGCAAGGTAGGGAGTATGTTATTTGCGTTTTTTTCCTCCTGGACTTAATTAGTTTTATTTTTAATGAAAAGAAACCCTTCTTTCACGTTATTGACCAAACTAGACGCGGAAATTTTTCGAAAGACAAACCATTTCGGATTTTGCCGGATGCTTCTGCCGCTCCACCGGGAAGTAGAGACTTCACGTAAATACCATCGAGTTCTGGTCCACCCTGGGAAAAAAACATAACGAGGATATTCATAATCAGTAACGAAAACTTTTGAACTCATCAGCTACATGTCTAAGTCGGTAAAAAAGCGAAACTGGTTCAAAATTTTTCGGTATGTCTATGACATTAAGTCAAAACAGTGTTAAGAAATCAACTCCAACGATGACCTAAAATGTACGTGATAGAAAGAAAAGTTTTGGAAACGACATATGTTTGTTAGTAAACCGGCGCCTTCGAGATTAAAAACATGGTTATGAACAGAGCTCAAAAACGATTTTTGTTATTATATTCCACGAAATATGATTTATTTATACCGTTCAAAAACGAATTGAAATTAAGAGACCTCACTGGAACCCCGCTGATCAATAAAAAAACTCTGGCGTCCCAAATTACACTTTCTTCGAAAAACAAGAATCTATTTCAATATCATCGCCGTGCTAAAGAATGCACAAGCCAAGTTATAAAAACATTTTACCGATAATAAACGTGATTTTCGCCAAATCACGAAGTAAAAGGGCTGTTTACTGTCAAGTTCCACGTTGCTTTTAGGAGTGTTATGCTATGCTTGCAGGAAATCTAATTTGAAGTTTTCGTCGTTTATAGTCGGTACAAAGAACGTTGTCTGAATTATTTAAAACTTAGATGGGGTCCATCTTCTTCTGTACCTGGGATCAAGAATTAATTTTTCCATAGCCTTCAGATTTGAAGACGATTCGAGGAGACAAAAGACTCGAAGAAATTTTTTGCTGCCAGACGCGATGGTGCCTTGGTACACAAAAAATAGTCTTTTGTTATCTTGCAATTGACTAATGGGTTCGGTGGTGAAGACCACATATTCAATTACTGCTTCGTTTGTTGTGTTTCTGTTTATGATAATAGAAACGAGGGATAATGGATCTAAGTCTTGATGTGGAAGAACAAAAAACACCACTCTGTAACAACTGAATCAATTGATAGAAGAAATACAAATTTTATCACTGAAACTTGCTACGCGTTCGTATTGCTTAAGTTTGATTAACAGAACAACAGAGTACATTTTGCATTGAAATTAAAATTCAAAGCACATAGTTCTAATTTTAAAAATTTTTTACGTCAGTTGAGATAAGGAATCTTTCAGTCGTCTCTAAAAGATCGTTAAATTAAATTAAACATAACGTCCTTCTTTATCGGTGAATTAGGCTTTCACCCAAAAAGAAGGAAATGCTACAAAAGAGATGTGTGTGCGATAGTGAGACATGTTTATCCTTTCACTTTGTCTTTCTGTCAAAAAGACAAATAAAAATTTCATGCTGAAAACGTAGAATTGCTTCATTTGGAGTAATTATACTTAAGAATAAGTACCATGAAAAAATTCTAGTTTTTTTTCGTAGAAAAGCCGAACCGATTGAATAAAAACAGACAGACGTTAGGAATTCTTGAAACTGGTTCACAATATAGTACTATCTTACCGTAACATTAAGACCGAAACTTCCATTGAGCTTAGGAATTTCGATCGGGATGTAGTCCTGAAAAAAACATGGCAATTAATGAACTCAATGCTTAATTTTATGTTGCAGGGTTACAAGAACCACATTATACTCTTGGACAATGGACTCTAATCTCTAAATACGAAGAAATCATTAAGATTTTAGTGGACCGGATGCTTTCCCCTGATAAAGTGTCAGCTTTGAAACTCGTATTATCTTGCTCAATGCAATGACAGCCCGGATATCATACCAAAGACCTCAACACATTTGTGCGACCATTCCCTTTCAATTTAATAGTTTCTATCATTGCGGGATATGACTGGCTCTATCGGAAGCTTTGAAGCTGATAGTTTATCGGAGGTTAGCATACCACGTGTAATGTATTTCTCTACGTTCTTGTTTTATGTCCGAATTTTTGAGTTGAAATACAAAATAGCTGCAGTTTTTTTTTCCTTTTGAGTACTTTGTTGTGCCCAAAACCCTTTCACGTGCCACTTAAGGTCCAATGTTACAACTGACGAAGTTGGAATAAAAGCAGCTGAAAATTGCGTTCCGTTATGAATCCTATGATTGGTGGGGAAACAACAATGAAGTCGCCAGTGCGTCTTGGCTGTAACATGCTTCTCACGCGCGGATCTGTAACGTGTTCCGGAAAACAGATTGAGCTAGAGCCATCATTACGAAAGACATCAATTTCTGGTACAATGAGTTTATTTTCACTATATCGCTTTTCCCAGATACGATAACACTAAATAAAAGCCCATGCACTAGCTAACATTCCAATTTCTCATGACAGGCCACACCCTTAATATTATGATGAACCTTAGTTACGACAATTCATTAACATCGCACTAAAACTTCACAACACTGGGCTTCTATGCATCATTCATCTGGGCACTATACTCGTTAGCTGGAGCGGTTAGAGCTGTAAGCAGTAAGTTTATGTGACATTTTTCATTAATAATTAGTTATTAAACATTACGTTTACTCATCTGTATCGAGGCTGGATTATTTGATATCAGTAAAATATTTCACCTATCCAACAACAGAAACATTTTGTCCTTTAAAATAACTTAGCTAAGGAGCCGAATTACACTTGATATGTATTGCTGCGCTAACACCTACTCAATCTTTGAAATTTTTGGAATCTATGCAATATTTGAGCACAATAAACAGGTTACTGTTTAAAACACTATCCGAATTGCCTCCAGTTGAACGTCAAGACGTTTTCCTTTCTGGCTCCATCGTTTGAGATAGTAACTTAGCTATTACAAGCAGCTACCGAATAATCATATTTGTTTTTTTTTTTATCAAAGGTAATACGTTTCTTTAACACATAGTTGCCATGTAACTGGTCACTGTTACAGTTGCAATCTCAAATTCTACGAGCTAAACGACTGTTTTCGCAATCAGTTTTATACTACAATCAATTACTGATCGCACCACCTTACACAGTGGTTTCCTTCTGGACTTTAACAAGGCCGCTTACTGTTGCGTACATTTGAGATTCATTATGATCACAAGCCTTCTTACTCTCCTGAACATCCACAGCCGCTCCCATAACACCTCTTTTTGCTTCACTTTTTTCTCCATTTAACTGACATTTAGCTCCCTCACATGCTATTTGTTGCTCTCCAACTTCAATGTTTTTAACTTTCTTGATATCATTAGCCTCGAGCTCTAACAGCTTATCATTTTTGCAAAGTTTACCCGGGTCGATATCACCTCCCACGTCGCTCTTTAAATTTATTTTACTTTCTAGTGCATCGAGATTTTTCTCGGTATTTCCTAAACATGTTACCTCCTTGATTTCCGATTCCAATAGCTTACTCCTGGAGACACTAACCTCAGGGGACTCCCCGAAGGATAGATCGTCAAGACCAGCAGATTCAGGGGTTGGGGAATCTCTCAACAATAAACTGTCCAGTTCCTCACGCATGGCTTCTATTTCACCCGCATTAAAAGATCCCGAGGTCATCTCACTAAACTCGGAATCAAAATCACTTTCGCAGCAAGACGACTCAGATTCGTCGGAGCGTTTTAGCTTTGAAGGACTGGGAGAGAATAGGAAAGATTGAATCTTACGGAAAAACCCAGCCACGCTGGAATCCTCGCTCTGTGAGCCTTTTTGGTCTGTACAACCCAGCAGTTTTGCTTGCTCATCTACTGGGGGCGCTTCATTTTGGCATTTTCCTTCAGATACATTTTTCATGTTTTCACTATCATCCCGTGTTGCAATTTCCTGTTCTAAGTTACAACTACTTAAAAAATGCAAATCGCCTTTAGAGGCTCTATCATCCCTGGTTATGATGGCCTCATGCTCATCACGTTTCTCTTGAAACCTCCCAAAGAAAGTGATTCCAATCCTCGATACTGTGTCTGTTTTAGCACCTTGCCTTATCTGGGGCGAAGCATCCTCAGGGTTATTATCTTTCTCGGAATATTTTGGTTCACTCACGGAGGTTTGACCCACCCCTGCGGAGGTGCCGACAATGTGATCACCTTTCCCCTCGTGACAAGCATTTTCATTTATCATTTTCTTTCTCATTGCCCTTTGCCTAATTTGAGCGGAAACTGCAGCTGGATTTATAGCTAAAGGTCGACCCCAGGCTGTCGCCTCGCACCTGTTCTGTTCTGATTTCGCTTTGTCTATGCTTAAAGTACTCACTGAAGCTATGTCTTCAATCTGGTGACTTTGACTTGGTACGAACTGCTGATACATCGAGGAATACTGCGATTCTAGTGACTGCTGGCGTTGCATCATGGGATGCATCTGCTGCTGTCTGTTTGGTTGATAGAAGGCTGACGCGGACTGTGACCCAGGCATTGCTGGCTTACCATTCGGGGTGGCTGGAGCGGCTACACAGCTCTCAATTAGCATAGTGCAAACATAAGGGGCTGTCCGTAAGATGTTAACAGCCTGTAAAAATGAAAATTGGGCCATGAACTTTGTTGCAAGACCAAACGAGGGAAAGTGCCAAGGTTTTTTATTAACTGAAGCAAAGCGAGACAGTTGTAAAGCATAACATAAATAACGTACAAACAAACAAAACTTAAAAAAGGTTTCTCGTTCGAGATCAGGTCATCAGATAAAACTTGAACAGCAATCCAGTTTTCGTAACATGAGTTACCTCTTGCCTTGACAGACCCTCCAGACTTTGGCCGTTTATTTCTAGGATCCTGTCACCTATAACAAAGGTTTGACCGAACAGATATTTTAGATCAGTGTTGTTGGCTTGAAGCGGAATGACAGTTATTTCGAATGCTGTTTTTATTGCTATCATCATCGTTATCAGGCAATCATACTGTTCTTTTTTGGCCTTCAAAAAAGGAAGCACGAATTTTTGAAGACAATGGAACAGTTTGTAAAGCAATACTCTCAGCTGAAAGAAAATGAACGGTGTGAACAAGCCTGATCCCCCTTTCTTGTATAGTATGCATCCTGCTATGATCGACGCTTCCGTGCAAATTAGAAATTTCTAACCAAGCTTTTATCCTACATTCGGGTACTGTAAACGTAATATCCTTGCAATTAACGGAGAAGCATATTTGTGTGGATTTAAATACCACATAAAGAACTTTGATGATATTCTTACAGTCTGTGAGCGTCGAGACTTACCGATATTTATTTTGCCACTAAGGGATGCAGGTCCTTCCGGAGCCATGGTCTTGACATAAATACCCCCCAATTCAATTCCACCCTAAGAGAAGAGACGATGAGATTTGATCAAGACGAGCTGGAAAAGAGCACGCTGTAGCTATTTGTATAACTTCGCTATTGAATTACTCACAATGATATTGAGACCAAGACTTCCATCAACTTTCTGTAGCTGAACAGGGTGGACGCTAACCTGAAATAGAAAAACAGCGAAAGATAGACGAAGAGAAATTTGAATAAAGCAATACACCGTCTACTTCCAATTAATTACTTTTATATACCAAGGAAATAGAAAAATCCTTTAAAATGTGATTCTTATTGAAGCAACAATCATAGCTTTAATCAAATGTGATCGTGTGGTTGAGTGTAGTCCTGACAATTTTTTTGTATATTTTATTCGTAGAGGTCTGTTCCTAAGGTATGCCCATCGATTTGATAATCAAGGGTACGAATGCAGCTTCATGTAGATATTTACTCAATGTCTTTTAAGAACATTTTTTTGTTAATTACGGCATTAAGCTGGCATTATGACAGACCTGCACTGGCTGATCTTCTTGCACGGTGTATGTTGATCCATTCAAATGTATTGCGGGTCCTATTCCGGGCGGTTGTATCACTGCTGAGTCTTGTCCAGGTTTGGCGGCAGTGGATGCTGTTATCTCACCTGCTACCGAGTCGGTTTCGTCTGTCTTTACAGTACCGTTCATTCTTACAACTGTTTGATCAGGAAAATGTGGAATTAGATGTAGCGTATTTTTCGTGATACAGTTGCGGTAATTTTTCAGTAAATTCCGAGGACTGAATATTGTCAAAACTATTGGCTTCTAGAAACTCTTTTTCAGGATTATTTTTATCTTTATTAAAGATATAAATTCTTAATAGCTTAATATACGAATTATTTTTGGGGGTAGAAATATAAACATGACAATTGTATGTGTTAATAGACGCAGCCCCTGGACGCAGCCCTGACGATAATTGTTAGCTCTTCATCCTTACTGAGAATGATTTTGTTGCGAGTTATCTCTGGGAAATAATTACCTTCTTCTCCTCCGACACTCGAGTTAAAACTCTAAGCCCCTATAATGAGGGTGTTTCGCATCTCCAGTAAAGAAACCATTTCCTGGTATTGGGAGGAAAAATTACTTACTGCCACGAAGAAACAACAATTAAGTACCTATCTTTACTGTAAACAAAGTGAGGAAATTTTCTTCACCTCCGTCTTTGGGGTACTCCTTCAGATTGGATAGCCGCATTCCCATCATCATTTGGAATTTGTAGAACGATGTGCACATTTTTAGCAAATACCTTGACCTTTTCAAAAAAATGCATAATAAAAAAGAGATAGAGGTGATAAACAACCTTCTGGAAGGAATATTTAAAAGGAATTTAGTTCACTGGTGATTATTTTATAAACATGTTAGCTGGTGTCAATAGTCAAATTTTCTCTCACCAGAGTACAAAGCAAATGAGAAGAAGGAAAAGTTCTCTTCCTGCCAAAAACATAATGCCGCTAGTATTTCGATCGAGCTCAAGACGTGAGGTGCAGAAATATCAAGAAAACAGTCGGTTTCCACTAGCAACCTTTGAGGCTTTAAAGAATTAAGTCACTTTTCAAACGGCTGTCTTAAGCTTGCCGCCGAAAATATTAGACTAAACGCCAAAACAAGGGCTATTAATAAATTCACCAGCCTGCGCTAACGAATAATTTCAAAGTTCGCAGACAGACATCTGTTTCAAACTCGAGTAAACAACAAAATTCAAACATGACAAAGGGATGGTTTGGTGGGTATTCCGCGTCTGATATCTGCCCCTCGTTTGGTTCTGTTCATTCGCATTTCGCATTCGCATGTTGTTTTCTTGATTCAATAAAGAGTAGCTCTGTATGAGACCGGTATCTCGATGTGACAGGGAGTTAGAAACCGAAACATCAGCCCGATGGCATTAAGGCTCTTGCAGTGAAACTCAAACATATTAGCCAACGGCGTCATTAAGGCCCTGGCGGTAAAACTGAAACATTAGCCCGATGGTATGAATCCAAATCGTTCACCACAGCCTGAATACCGTCGTTTATTGCAATCACGAGTTAAAAAGGAAACCAAGACAAATACAAAAGATATTTAAAGACGTAAACGCTATTGCAAGAACAGAAAAAATGCTCATTAAACGAGACCTTGAATCTCACAGTATATCACTGAGAACTTACTTTTTGTAGCTGCAGGTGTACAGCACCAACTTCGATGTTTCGGGATCACCATGGGCTTCGATATAAAATCTTCTTCGCTGAAAAAAAATGGAACGTGTTGTCATTATTGCAAAGTACTTTACACAACATGGTGAATGGAAGAAAAATTAATTCAGTGTTTGTCAATGATTCTCTCACTAAACCATAACCATCATCATGATCAGCTACCTTCAATAGTTTTACTGGCAAAATTGTAACTGTTTTGCATTGCCACATCTAAATGGGGTTACTCAAATGAATCTCTACCCAAAAATATGACCGCGAATTAGGTTTTATTGGGAAAAGCATAGGTACTTACAAGAAGGGATTTTAAACTGGGCCTTAATAACTGGTGTTATTGAGGTAGCACAATAAGCTGACAGAGAACGCAGACTCCTTCTGGGTCAGCGTCATAAACCCATTAAAACTGGGCGTGGGGAATTGGCTAAGATACTGAGTAGCAAGCTAAGGACATCGTAAGAATTAGTTTGCTTCTTCGACCATCTACTGATCATTGGAGTACGCATGTCTGTTACCCTTTGACTCCCAGTATCAAGACGTGTTTTCTCGTTACAATTTTCGCACATTTCATGTGTTACACGTAGGGAGAATCTGTATAAATGTAAACTCAACTGATCTCTGGTGATCATTTCAGTGTATTCTCGTGTCCTGTATTATTGAAAAACTAGTGACATGCTAAGGAGAGGTTAGATGACAATATCCTGATCAGTTGATGGGCAGTTGATTTGAGGAAGAATGACGTGACGGAATATAGAAATGCTAATATTAGTTAACTGTAGCAAAGTACATTGACAATCAATATGTTAAACTTACGTGAAAAGCCATCCTTTTAATGTTTTGCCAAGGATGGCGAAAGGTCGGACTCTTGACAATTCCTCTTTCCTTAAAGAACAAAGCCGATGTTTACCTCTTATGCCTATAAATGCGCGTTTACTTCACGTTTACACTTTCTTTTTCCACTGATACTTCATATTTGATGGAATTGTGAAGATAAGGCTAGCGGACACTTAGTGATGCCTGCGATAAGGCGTCTAAATAGTACAGTTTTGCACTTATGTTTACTAAGCCTATAAAACGTAAACGATATACGTCCTATAACGTCTAACATACTGCTGAATCACGTTAAGTTAGTCCCTCAGCTCAGCTTTCAGATGATCAGTGCTTGAAGAATTTCTTCTCCAGGGAGAAATGGTCCAAATCTTCCGATTCCACGTGAACAATGGCGGTTGAGTTTACGTGGACCTGAGAATGTTAATACTCCTACCTCGTAAACAATGAGGCCCCTCACGCTTATTCCTAAGCTGTATCCACCTCTCTTGTCCTTCTTGAACTGTGAAATGCAACACGGTATATCGGTTTTGTTTCTTTGTGTTATGGTCAATTGATTCAAGAGGATCCATTCCTTAGGCTCATTTGCAAGGTTCGCGATTCGAACAGAAATAATAGTCAGTGTTACTGGTAAATGTTAATTTCGTTCAGGTATCGGGAGTCTCCAGAATTCCTTGCATTTTTACCTTTAGTACTAAATTGAAAAATATTTCTTACCTTTGACACTTTGTTGAATATAATTCCATATTCCTGAAGTTTCTGTGCTTCCTAGTGAACGTGAATTAAGTGTTAGTTAATGAAACGTTTACAGCCAGGCACAGCTCTGAAATGTGGTAGCTGCACGTTCGCTTTCTTCAGTCCCCATCACTGTGCTTTTTGCTTTGACAGTAAGACAATGTCCAAGTCAATCTCGTCCGTTATTCTCCATAACGACCAATCGAGATATAATTCAGTACAATAAGTTTATTGGTCTTCATAAGAAGACTTTTCAGAACCAACCAATAATGAATGGACAAACAGATGGATAATAACTAAATAAAAATTGCAATACAATATCTTATCATAAGAAATAAAAATAGCCCGCTTATATTTCCTCTTTGCAGTTTGCCAAAAGTCTATTTCCAACGTATTCCTAACGAGGACTTGTTTAAAGAGGTTGATGGACTTCAGCTCTGTGAAACTCTTGGGGAGAGAGTTCCAGATATGTACTAACTTATATTGAAAAGTCAACTGAACCATGCAGTGAAGTTCCACATTTTGGGTTTTTTTTTTTTATCTGCTCATGCTGCATTGCCTGTCTTCCATCTGTACAACAGTTGGGTCAGAACATTGTAGACTACCAATTTAAGAGGTCTACCTCACTATCTGAGCCCGTACCTCCCGATGTAGGAAAGTTACCAACCTTTAGGTACTCAATTTCAGCCTGGGCATCGCTAAGACCAGTATGTGTCTTGTGCATCGATGGGAGTTGTTTCTTGATAGACGAAGCTGTTAGCTTTGCAATTGCCTTGAAATGGAATATTATTAGTGAGTAAAACTGTTGACCCTATCTTAAGACCAAAATTTAAATTCTCATTTCTTGCCCCTACATGTTTCCTATAGAAATTATTATAGTAGGCAGGAATTCAGTCGCCAATATATCTTGCCGAATATATATTACAAGGTGAAAAAGGGATAATCAGGGAGCTGCCGTGAACCATTCAAGCTCCATGTTGTGTAAATGACCAGCGACAAACTCACAACATTTCATTTGCCACGGTAAACTGCTAAGAAATTGCAGAAAAGGCCGGTGGAAGTCAGTTTCGGTGACGCGGAGAACACTTCTGCTTGGCGAAAGTTCTGCTTGGGAACAAACCTTCCCTAATTTCATGCTAACTGAAGAGAAAAAAAACAATGGACTTGGTCGGGCTTTTTCAGGCAGGAATTAAGATTTGTTGGAAGGGTATACTTACCCTCTGAGGAAGATAATGCTCAGGAACAAAGTAGTCGGATCCATGTAGAGTCTGATTATAGTCACCAACTTCTGCTTGCAGAGCATAAGACGCTAGTAGCATCGCGGTCTCCTCGTGCACGTAAATCCCTCCTTCTAAAACATCCTTTCGTAACTGCAGGTAATACAAGTGCCGGGTGGATTGTTGTCTTGAGTGAAAACAGATTCAGCAAATTAACTTGTTTACTAGGATGCTTTTAGATTAAGAACTGACACAGAATGTAGCCAGGAAACTTACTGCAAGAGACAAATATTTTCCACGTAATACTTGACTCGAAAGAATATCGTGAAAACGAGTGAGGAATTGCAGGACACCTGAGAAAAAAAAGTGGAGGAGACTGAAACAATTGCATCAGCAAAACTGTGAACGCATTAAAAACAACACAGTAAGTAAAGTATTATAATTCCCGCGTTTTGGTATTGTTTCCGGAGTCTGCAGTTTAATCTCAAACCTCTGTAAAGTGCTTTCGCTGTGATCTTGTGCGTGATGCACTCATTACAAAAAACAGCTGAAAAAATAAGGCTCCTAAATCAGTCACTAAAAGCGCAGTCTTCTAGTGGCTGATTTACCACGTTTCGTAAATTTCCCAAATCGCGTGAACTTTTGGGTGATTTGGGTCTATTAATAGAAGATCGTTTTGTAATGATAAGGAATGAAATAGCATGCGTAGCTGGCGGTTTTGCCTGTTTTGGAGCGCGCGAGCGAGCGGCAGAGCCGCAAGGGGAATGGTGCGGGGAGAGAGAAGCAAAAACCCTCTCCTCGCCCCATTCTCTGCGCGGCTTCGCCCCTTGTTCGCGCGGTTAGGAATGCAACATAACCTTTTCCTTGACTTACGTCGTCCTTCCATAGGTGAGGTGCAAACTTGGCGAGTTTTGACAGCTTTTCATTGAAGTCCAGGAATTCGTGTTCTCCATCTACGATTACATAAGAAACGCATAAACAGCAATAACAATTTTTTAGTGGTCAGCCAGACCACGAAGCCGTAATGATGCGTTTTCCTTGTTTGTAGAAAGAAAAAACAGTATTCACCTTTTATGATCATAAGACCAAAGAATGTGGTCTCTGTAAGTCCAAGATGATCTGTGATGATGTTGTACAAGTCCTGTCCAGTGGCGGACGCCTGAAGTAGTAACAAAGACCTATGTAACTAGGACATCATGGAGCGTGAATGCTACGACGCTTCGGACTCTACTATAGTTTTTTTTTTCTTCTCTACTATAGTTGCAATACCGGCTTCTCTTTTGCTTAATAAAGACAAACACCGCTTATTTTGTGTGACTTTCTGTAGCTAACCAAACGATCAACCCTATTGAAAGCCCAGTTTCTGTTACCACAAATGTTCCTTAAGACGCGAATGATCCAGTCATTACCTGAACTCTAACATTCAGCCTCTCTCCATTAAGCAAAACGACATTGATCAACTTGTCACCCTCACCGATCTAAAACCAAATAAAGATATATTATTTTAGCATTCAAGACTTTGTATCTCAAACCGGTGCGTGCACAAACAATCTGCGATTGCAACTGGCAAATGAAAATAGGCTTGCGCTCGGAACAAAACGCCCCGTATGATAGCGGACCTACGACAGTTTCACGCACTAAACAAAGCAGTTCTCAAACAGAAGCATCAGCAAGGAACAAAATGCTACAAAACGTGGAACCTAGGTAACAAGCTGCTAGTTCGTAAACAGTGAGGGCAAACACTTTACTGAATTGTTTTTTTTTTTAATCGTATATAAGTGATATAATATTAGTACTGGTCGAGAGATCTCGGTCTCGCAATTGATTGTAAATGTGCATGTTACATCACGTGTCTATACCACCTGAGAGAAGGAAAGGGAAAAATGAAAAATGAACCCTGCGGCCCTCTGGCGTGGGACAGATGAGAGTGCAAGAGAGATGCAAGTAGTCAGATCACGTCGTGAAGTGAGTAAGAGAGAGAAAAGGAAGTAAATCAAATAAAAGAACAAGAAAAGATGAAAGAAGAGTACCGAGACGCCTGCCTCCTCGCCCTTGTCGTCTGCTCGTCTTCCCGCCTGAGTGTCATCAGCCAAATTTACAGAAGAAAAATTAAATGTTATGCAATGTTTAGAAAGATGTTAATATGAAGAATAAACTTTGTTTAGAAACCATGCAATGACGTCTATTTAAAAAAAACATGCATGCGTTATAGTTTACTACAAGAACATGCGGAGAAGGCTTTTGAAGGAGCCATGCAGATGACAAAATGAACAACACATGAAGATGACTTGGAGCTTGTCATGCACAAAAGAGTTTCCCATTTGAGGTAGCGATGGATAAAGGCTGAAGGGCCATCTTATTATTGTTGTTTTGGAAAGGAAAGATGGTATTATATCACCCAGACAGACCAGAAAGTACTTTCTATTACATAAGAGAACACTTAACAAGATGCATAAAGGGCATGTGTATAGTAATTTAGTTCATGGAAATTGGGGAACCTGTTGAAAAACGTGTTTTAAGCGGTGGTAAGTTTCCTTTGCTAGTCGCAAGTATGAATCAAACATGTTTATTGTAACGAGTTGGAAAAGCCATGCACATGATATATAATACAAACATCACCAGCCTTGTATTTTAGGCGAAAAGAGGGTTATCATTATATACTAGAGAACTATTCAGTTGAAAAATAATTTTTGTTTCGGCTTTCGCCGTTTACATAACTTTGCTCTACGATTCGTTGGAAAAATCTGCGCCACTTAACCTTTCTCAACTAAACCTTTAAGGCCAAACCAAAACCACGTGACATGTTTGCTCGCATTTTCCCGCGTTTGCGGCATTGGTTGGAATTCTGATTAGGTCCTTGCGCTGTTTACGCCAGTCGGTGCTTGGCCAGAGTAATTTGGGTTTTAGCGTCACGTGACTCAATCAGTGAAAGCCGCTCTGCGTTGTTATCAAAGATATTCAGTTTCAGTGTTGCTGTTCTATGCTTGTAATGATTACTGAAAGCGCTGAGAAACTGATTTATAACTTTACATGCGGATGACACAATTTAAGCGCTATTTAAATTTAGAGAAGCCACAAACTTCCGCATTTCTCTTATGGCTCTTAAACCACTCCTTATTCAACTGACAACAAACTTATGTCATGATTGTGGTTTGACCTTAAAGCCACGTTCGTATGCTAATTCGTAACTAAACTTCACACTTCCTTAATCTTAAAGAAGTCATAATGATAAGAAATTACACACATGGCATGAAATTTATACTAATCTTTACACTAAATGAGAGTTTGAAGGGTCAATTTGAACATCAGCTGATTGTTATCGTACCGAGATAGAAAGAAGAATGCCCGTTTTGGGCATCGACCCATGGCGGAAATCTAACAAGTGGTAACTACACATTTAATATGAATGCATTGTTTGAGGATTGCGATTTCCCTTTCGATTCAAGAAATATTTTCTTGTAAGCCCCTAACTTGTAGTCTCGTAACCGTCCATCCAGTTATTTTCATGTGATTTAGTGAGGGGGTAAAAGAAAAAGCAAATGAATAAAAGGGTAGTTTCTGAAGAAACTGTGGTGCTACGTCGGTGGGGGACTTGTACACAAAAATTTGGTTTTATTAACGAAGTTGATAATGTAAATTGACCACCGCACAGGGGTTCTAAAAGCTTACGTTTCGAGCGTTAGCCCTTCGTCAGAGGAAAATAACATTGCATTTTTATAACATGAAATCATTGTCTCTTTCAATCTAGCAAGATTTCGGATTCTGTCGCCGAATTTTGTAATCAACAAAGATTATCGTGAATTATAAAACTGAGACCTGTTTCGGTGTACTGGTAGAGTGAGGCCAAACACGAGTACACGAAAATGTTGGTCCGCCTAAACACAAGAAACATACACGCTTTTAACTAATGTATTTTTATGCTTGCGTAAGCTGAGCTGATTATTTCAAGAGAATACGCGCTTGTTGTAGCACTTATTAAGAACATGAAACGAAAATGATCACTTGACTGTGAGTGCATCAGCTGTGACTGCATGAAAAGGCTCCGGAAAGAGTTCTCGTCAGTGTCCTTGGATCCAGCTAAATTAGTTTTTGTTGACTGAAAAATATCGGTCCGCGTCACTATGTCTTCAATTGACGAGATTACTTACGTCCGTTGAACCGCACTCTAATTTGGGACGAAAATTTTGTTACAGGAAGAAAAACAAATCTGAAACATGCTTGGCCAGTTTTAATGAGGACGGTAAAAACAGGAATATTAAATTATTGGTGGAATCTTTGAGTACTAGATACATGGTAAATTCACGACAATATAACGAAAGTTCAGGTTCCATTTGTTCATCGAATTTTCCAGGATACTAAAGCTCGAAGAAGGCCAAGAATTCTAGCAGAAATTTCACAATGATATCTAATTGCCACCGGTAAATTAAGAATACATAATGTATCATAATGGACTTTCGAGAGGTACATACATCCTTTTGCATGGCTTGTCTCTTATCTATGTAAGTGCTACTAGTGTGCAAGTAGTTCTGGCAGCCAAAATATAACGCATTTGAATCAACAGCTATCTGTTGCTGGGAGGGAATGCTGAATATGCTGTTTACATGACTTCCCTGAAACCGTGATAAAACGTGTGCGACAGGTTGTTGCAAGGCCATTTTGGTCATGCGCATACAATTTGTTCTGATTAAGGAAATAATAGCATGGTGACCGTGTGATAGCGTGAGTAAAACGAAACTGAAATCTTAGAGAACATCGCCGAAGTAATGAGAATATCAAACCAGGCATTTCATGTTTGAAGCCTTGACGCCATTACTCGTTGCATCTGAGAAATAAACATCAGATCCTACGTTGAGTTACATTATGGACGACCGCCACAGGAAAACTCTTGGATGAGATTAAAGGCAAATATCGCATTTGAGCCCTACATGAGTTTTGTGAAGACGTGTCATAGTGTTTCACAACAAGTGGTAAGAAGCATTTAAATAAACAAGAAAATAACTTCCAATTCGCTGAGAAGATTTGTTCGCAGCATGCGTTTATCAGAATGGTGCGTCTGTTGAAAATAAAGATTGCTTGCTGGCAGATTTTTATTTATCAGAGGACGGATCAGAACTGATTCCTGAATATAACGTCGACAAACCTAGAATATAGCAAAAACAATTCGCTTTTAACAGCATGAACCAACATAAACGTGTATCAGCCAGAATATTTTGCTAGCACTGGCCAGTGGCAAAACCTTTTTCTCTCGCTGGGCTTTTATCTCTCATTTATGAATGCCTTTCAGGCTTACATCCCTACCTCTGTAAACGTATGCAAGGCTTAGAACATTTCGGGATCAACTTAAATGTCATCTTATTAACGAAACATCCGCTTAGGTGTGTTTTCAGCCTGGATGAAATTTGTTTTCAGTTTGCAGTGTAGTCTAAATTCTGCAATTTTTCTCCTTTTTTACGGAAAAACGAAACCTACGTTGTTTTCAAAACGACAGACGTAACATGTATAGTTTTTTTAATCTTTATTTTTTCTGTCGTGCGCTAAAGTTCGTTCATTCGAGAAATGACGCTGAAGATAAGGGCAATCCTTTCAAGGAAACATGAATACACTTAATAAGTGCATGGATATTGACACACTAATTCTGTTTTCGTTATTTTTTTCTTTTGAAAAGTGACCCTAAAAGGCTCTTGATTGCTCATAAGGTTTGCTAGCTTTTAAAATAAAAGCAGATTCTGCCTTGACTATATAGTAATTAGGAATACTAAGTTATGGCCAGCAAAAGCAACTTACCTAACACTTTGCTAAAATTACACGAATATACAATATACACTAATTTAAAAACTGCTAAGAATTCTAAATTGCAAGTTCAAACAAGTAGTTAAAGCCACCTATTTTAAAGGATGTTTTGGTGCATTTTGAGAAAAACACCCAGATCGACGTGTGTTAACGAGAAAGTATCGAGATAAATTGTCCATATAAATGCCCGTAAGGCATGAACACGTCACCTCTACAACAACGAGTCAAAATAACTCAACGATGAACTGTCTACTTACAACTGTAGCCGCAGAGTTCATGAGAAAAGAAGCAGCCTTTGGATTTTACGACAGCAATTTCACCTTCCTCTTTGGTTTCATTTCGTATTCGCTGGATTGCGTGGAGTCGCGAGACCAGTGTCCTCGCTTATATTTCCGTCTGCTGCCAACCAACCCTACGTGAACAAAACCGAATGAAGAATCTGAAGAAAGACAAAAATATCACATATTAACAAAGTGTAGACAGAAAAATCCTCTGTTGAATCAGATTCCGTCCTTTTCTTCTTGTGTTTTCTATTTTTGACAGTCTTGCGAATCATTGCAGATAGGTTTTCCCTTGTTTTGGTTTCTTGCTTATTTTTGTATTTCTTCGAAAACATCTTGATTATGTTCGACGCGAATTGTTCCTTGAAGATGCTAAAGGAAGTAAATTGAAGAATGCTGTGAAGGGGAAGATTACGACTCGAAGGAATTACTCCAACTTGTCACATTACAAGTTCACGGAATCCAAACACTCATTTTACGCTGTAGTAATGTCAACTTGACACAAACAAATCGTATCTTTTTGCTAAGGCGACAAAGAAGGGAGATTTTCTTAAATACGAATTGAACGGAAGTGAAATCACCTTACCTTAGCGAAAGCCCGTTTTGGATTTGCGAAAATCTTAAACTGTGCTGCTGCAAAAAATTGTGTCGAACCCGATTAAACGTCGCTTTGATCTTTGAGCAAATCGATGGACTACAGAATGGCAGGTGAGTCAAACCGAGCCTTATGCAAATTAACTGCCAAGACCTATATGTGCATAATTTTACCGTATGTTTAAAACCTGTTCCGGAGGCATTTAAGATCAAAACATGTATTAAGATGCGCGCGGATTATCGCTTTCGCGCGCCAAACTTAAAAAAAAAATGACAGGTACAAATTTGTGACCCACGCAATCATTCCATTCGCTTTTATTCCCACGAAATCAAACCATCCTTTTAGAGAGTAAATTTGCATTTCTTGTCGTCAACCAAGATTTTTATTCATCCTTTCAATTTGTGGTTAGGTATTGTGTTGGATTGTTGAACTACGATTTTCAATCACAAAATTTCCCCTACTGCGAAGATATGGTTAATTAATGGCATTTCGACCGGAATTTCAAGCTAAAGAATCCCGAAATATGAAATTTAATCAAAATTGGACATAGAAAACTACTGAGAATGAAGAAGCAGAAAACGAACCCAAAATCAGCAAGAAGGAACTCCATTGTGTTGGAGTTTTCACTTTAATTAAGTTTGAAGTCGAACAAAACGAGACAAAACATCCTTCAAGTTGATTTGCAGAAATCGTTCATGTACTTTCTTCTACGAAGCAAACGTCGATATATTCCCGTTTTGACCAAAATGTAAGTGACTGGCATGTAAAGCTCATCACATATAAAATTCCGGCTCATTTGCCTTGCCTAGATCTATCTGTGTTGGTCAGTAGGACCAAAATCTTTGTTAGCATTCAGCAATCGATGATAAATTTCTGATAAAGAAGGAAAGAAATCTACAAAAATGTATACCCAAAAATAACAATTATGAATTGTAATTGTGGTTCCATATTAACTGGTTACAGAAATATAAACAAAGCTCATAACACTAAAATGGTTTGACGGTCAACAAAAACACTAACTACTTTTTAGCTCAAATTGCTCAGTATGACAGAATATCACAAATTCGAAAACGTCTTTCATTGCAGTTGTGAATTTTTGCCAGAAAAAGATCCGATCTTGTAGTTTGCTTGGTTTTTATTTGTTTGCATTAGCCAAATTTTGTCCATACGTCAGCGCAATCTACTCTATAAGCGAAAGTGGTACAATCACAGCAGTCAGAGATGTAGGAAACGTGTTCGTGTACGTATTGTAGGTTTATCCCTTTCTCAAGTTACCAGGTTCAGTGTGTGCAGTTGAGAGTCTCAGCTTTCAGCTATCGTAGATTTATTCGGCCAATTCATTATGTAATTTATACGGCATTATTTAAAGCGTTCGGAAAAGCGATAATGCCCACAATTGTATCTAGAATTTAAAAAGCACAATCACGCAGAATCGAGCTACAAAAATACATCGCATTACTCTCAAAAACACATAAAACCTGGACTCTGAAAGTTATTACAAACATGAAATACTGAGTCCTTCTTCATCTTACTAAAGTATCCGTGCAATAGATCAGTGATCAAGTAATTTCTTTACTGGTTTGAAATTCAAAGGCGCTTGAAAAAGGTTAGCAGACAGCTTATTGTAGCAATCAAGTGTAGCAACTATGCTGTAACGATGAGCTGCGCAGGCTCAGTTCTTACTCCGCAAGTTCAGAGGTTACCGCCCTCCGGGGAATTTAGAAGATAATCCAAATTTTTACGACAAATTTCCCTCTTTTTTCTGTAATATCCTAGAACTATTTCATAGCCGAGAAATATTCCCGAGTCTCCCGATTCCCCGTGGTATCCGATGCAATCAGAATGGTATAGACATGTTTACCTTCTTCCTACAACTAAATGGTTGCACCAGTCTTAGAATTCCGGGACGGTTGTTCTGAATGCGATCCCTGCACAAATTAATATGTCTTTCTTCGGGAATTCATCGAAGCTCTTTGTAGAAACGAAGTTTTACCTTTTGATTGTAATTGTTTCTGGCTAATCCCATGATATCACTCATAATGATCATGTTAAATTGAATCAGGTCACGTCCGAACAATGATCTCACCACCCACCATGTGACGCTAATAAAATTTCTGAAAAAAAAATCCTTCACCACGCAAAACATTGCGACGAAAGTAGAATAATTATATAAAAGAAGCAAGAACATGCCTAAAATGGTCATGGTATAAACAAAACGGCCAATCGCGATGAATTCTTTTGCCAATCCTAATAGGTCAAGTTAAGAACATGCACTTTCACTGCATATTCGTCACTTTTCTGTCAGAGTTATTGATCAGTGTAAAGTCCTGAAACGAAGCCTGTTAAATATTCATGAAACGATGCTTGCTTTACGAAATATGTTTGGTCAGCAGTTTCCAACATGGAAGGATGGCGCTATTCATGACAACGGCTTAAATAAATCGATAATCTGTGCTTAGTAATCGAATTCATGGATATGTTTAAGTTTCATAAACTAGAAAACGCAGAAAACAATTCAGATATAACAAGTTAAAAACTTAAGTGACACATACGTATCTTTACACCTCGTCCTTGTTGCAACGATAACAATTTGTTGCAACCTCTGTAACAAAGTAGTCCGAGTTTACTATTGTAGGTTCCTGAAACTTTGAAATAATGTTTAACTCTCTGTAATAAAAATTCAGATCCCATTATTCCTATTCTACTTCTATATTACTTCTATGTTTTTTGTATTGTTTTGTCACCTGTATGTTATGTAATAAGTTATCCAATAATAAACTATCTAACCTCTACTACAAGTCGTTCTAGATCTTCAGCATGTGATCTCAAAAGCACGACGAAAAAGAGTTTCAAAGCATACTAGCCTTCTTACCGACCTTTTGAAGCAGAACAATTTCCACAGGGGAATAGTTTTGCATAATTTTGAGACGCTAGTTATTAATAATGCATAGCGTTCTCTGAATTTCTCCCGACGTACTGAGAGAATTCTCGATGCTCCCGAGCCACTTCCACGCAACCAATTTCGGTTTTACTGATAGATAATCAAATTAGATATCGCTCTGCCAGTGGCTTGATAAATTTACCTAAAGGACCAAGTTGTTCATGAGGTATTGATAGCGACAAAATAAGGGGGCGTTATCAACGTGCAACTTCAATATTTAGCTCTTTAAAAGTTTTAGTGTACAGTAAACTTAGTTTAGAATTTTCGTTGAAATAATATAGACGGTAAGGTTATAATATAAACGGTAAGGTTGATCACACAGGAGACGAGATTTTGCCGAGGTTTTTGACAGGCTATTATTTATTCGCGTGTGAAGGGTGGTTAAATTTTCCCGTGATAATCTGAAGTAATCATACTTGTCAAAAATAATTCGCAGGTGTTGTTGAACCTGAGCGAATCAAGCGGTCGTAAAGGTGATTGTAAAGTGGCCAACGACAAAGAAAGACGAAGAATCTTTAAAGATGTTTTGTAACATATCGCTCAAACGGAGGGTCACTTTGTAATGTGAAATGGCCTTCATTCCATATCTTGGTATGAATAGGTGATTCCCATGTACCTTCTACACTAATTCTGCAAACGGTACAGCACTTCAACTGACCGATTGGCGGGGATTTCAATGTTACTCTCGATCCTGATTGGGACTGCTCCGGGGTAACCCCACAAAGAAACATTCTGTGAAGCACATTCAAGATATTTGTTTAAATTTTGACTTGGTGGATATATGGCGTGTTAGAAACCCAGAATGCAAACGCTTTACCTGAAGACAGAACAACCCTTTTAATATAATCAACGCATATTAGATTATTGGCTGTTGAGTGACGATATAATTTCCTCCATAAACTCCGACCATTCGGCTATCGTACTTCACTTTAATAGTATAGAAGAACAAAGGCATGGTCCATCATATTGGAAATTTAATGCGAGTTTATTAGATGATCCTGATTTTTGTAAGCTTATAACTGAAAGTGTGCCAGTGTGGAGCGAGAAGTTTATAGAAGTTAATGACAAGAGGCTTCTTTGCGATTTAATCAAATATCGAATAAGGCAAATGTCGATTAGTATAGGATATCGCACAACCTCGAGTACAATTTGAGAACTTTCAAAATCACGAGTCTATTAATCCCGAATTGTACGGGAAGGTCGTGCGATTTTTAATATAGTACATTCAACAAAATTACGAACTTACGCGCTGTTGTCATGGAAACTTAATTGGTACTCCTACAGAGTACTATTTGGGATTAATTGTACTGCTCTCGACCAATCAGAATTGAGTAATTTTGTTGAGCATACTATCATGAAGAAGTGAACCATTTGACTTTTGAGGGTGGAGGGGGGTTGGAAGATTTTGAAAAAAATTTCCTACAGCCTCCCAAACAAAGAAAAAAAATCCATGCATGGCTAGGTCTGAGTAAAAAAAATTCATGCATGCATTGTGCAGCCAAAAAACAATTCTTGCAAATCATAAAAAAATTGTTGCGCTGCTTTTCGACTGAAAAAAAAATATCTGCCTTGTTGGTCAGTTAGGAAAAAAGTTCTTGCCATTGAGAAATCTTCCAAACCCCTGACCCCCCCCCCCCCCTTAAAAGTCAAATGGTTCGCCCCTAAGTTTAGTAAATTAAAAGCTAATGCAAGAAGACAAAGATTGAAAACGATAGACGACTCGTTAAAACAGTGTGAGGACGGTTGCAGCGCAGGCACCCCTCCACTGAAAATACAGAAAAACTGGAAATTCTTCGAAGTGAGTATGAATTGTTTTATGAGCATTTAGCAAGGGGAGTGATAAAAGCGGAGTTCCGGCGGCCCGAAGGGCCGCCAAGTGGAGCCCCATACTTATAGAAACCCGTCAACTGTTTTTGTCATGGTATTTTTTCAAAACAATAAATCCCCCGGCAATGATGATGTCCTTACAGTCGGGTTTTTATACTGCGTTTTGGGAAAGTCATTTTGGTGACCTCCTTGTGGATAGTCTCAATTACTCATTTGATCATGGTGAATTATCCAACTCACAAAAACAAGCAATAATAACTTTAATAGAAAAGAAAGATAAAGATAACGGAAAATTTCGAATTGGAGACCGATTTCTTTGATCAATGTAGATGTCAAGATTGGATCTAAAGCTATTGCCTTGAGACTGCAGGCGGTCCTACCTAAAATAATTCAGTCATCATAAACAGCATACGTACGTCAAAGGTAGAACAATCAACGATGCAGTAAGGACGATTGATGATATACTCAATTATACAGAAAGATTTGGAATCAATGGTAAGATGTTAGCAGAGGACTTCCAGAAAGCTTTTCATTCTGTAAATATAGGATTTTTTTTCTTTTAATTTTGGTCCTTCGTTCACCCAGTGGATACATACTTTTGATCTGAACATTACAAGCAGCGTTCTGAATAATAGTTTCTCTATTGGACCTTTTGAGATACAAAGAGGTGTGAGACAAGGAGATCCACTTTCTTCATATTTGTTTATTATTGTCCTTGAAGTACTAGCTATTAGTATACGTGAAAATGATGATATTCAAGGAATTGTTGTTGATAGAGTAGAAATCAAAATTGAGATTTTTGCAGATGATCTAACTGCTTTCCTGCGGAACGACAGATCTCTCAAATACTTTTTAGATGTCACTTCAAAGTTCGGAAATTGCGCAGGTCTTAGCATTAATTTGGCCAAAACAGAAATGTTGGTCTTGGGAAATACGTGCGTGACCCAAGCCCAAAATCAAGGTTTTATCAATATTGAGATCAAGGAAGCCGTTAAAATATTAGGAGTCTATTTCTCTTATAACCTCCGTCTGAGAAACAAATTAAACTTTAAAGGAATAATAGACGCTATCAAAGCAAAACTACAGCTTTGGAGGTGGAGGAACCTGACAATCATTGGAAGAATTCAGATTGTTAAAACCTTCGTGATCCCAATGTTAATTATCGTGCTGGTTCAATTTGTATAGATAAGGAAGTTATGATTGAAGCCAATTGAATTATTTTAGATTTTATATGGAAAGGTAAAGACAAAGTAAAACGTGTATCCCTAATTAGTGATACAAAAGATGGGAGGCTTAAAGCCCCGCACCTGGAGTCTATAATCGAGACTCAAAGAATGTTTTGCAAGAGACAGGTGGAAAATGAACCTTGTCATTGGAAAACTATTTTATTACACTATCTGAAACCGGTTGGGAAAAAGTTCATTCTATGCTGTAATTTTGATGTGAAAAAGCTTCCAATTAATCTTCCAAAGTTCTACAGAGAATGTTTTGAGTGTTTTGCACAATGCTCTGCATCCACATATAATAGTGTTCCGGAGCTATCACACGAAGAAATATCCAATACTGTTATCTGGAACAAAAAATTCATTTGCATCAATGGTAAATCTGTGTTCAATCAAAGTTTGGTTGGTAAAGGATTATTCAGAATAGGTGATTTGGTCACAGAAAATAATCAATTTATCTTTTAAGGCAATTTGAGTCAGTTGGACTTTTCCCCAAAAGACGTCTTTGATCTGATGTCCTTAATAGACGCTATCCCTGCACCGTGGCGACAATCCCTTAAAACAAATGGCTGCGTAGACAAAATTTCTTTTGTCCCTCAGGACCACATTCAACTCGTCTTAGATAACCAGAACGTCTTGATACCTGAGGTGACCTCTAAAAGGGTCTATTGGAAATTAATTTCTGATCAGGCTTCTTTCGCAATTGCATATAATCATCGGCGTACACAACTGCGAGGATCAGTCTTCATTTGATTTCATTTCCGCAGTTCATGTGATTCATTTCATATACATCATTGACATTCTTCACTTTCACGAGAACATATGAACCTACAATTGACCTCCTCCCAACGTCAGTGGCTTAATAGATCAGTTGGTTATATTAGAGCGTCGCACCGGTATCGCGAGGTCGCGGGTTCAAACCCCGTTGTGCTCCTGTTTTTTTGTTTTTTGTTTTTTTGTTTCAGGCTTGTTTCGCAATTGAGGTTACGTACACAACTGCGAGGATCAGTCTTCATTTCATATACTTCACTCACCAGTCACAAAAGAGGTTGTGACTGATCACTGAGTGGTAAATCAACTTTGTTTGTGTTCCATTCCAGGAGAAAACTTGGACACAAGTTTTACAAAAAATTAACTTAGTGGCTTACAGCATTTCCAAAAAGAGAGATCTATTAGTGAAAAGCAATCCTTGTGCACTCCAATTATTCCCCAATGTCTCTGTAAAGTCCTAGCTAGCGGAATAGGGTTTTAAATGTTCATGATATAAGGTTTTAAAAAATAGCACCCTACCCTATATTTTTGGCAAATGAATATATTAATGGCCATGTATCCCCCGCGACCTTAATACCGGTCGGATGCTCTAACCACAGATCGAGAACAATCCGCAAAATCCGCAAAAATGAAAACCTGCAAATCTTTCACGCTACACGTTATCTACAAAAAGTCCGAACATGCAGTGCTATAAGAAAAAGAAGTGTTCTCTGTTTAATATCTGCTCCGGCCACCGTTTTAAAAAGCAAGGAAAAATGGTATCAGCGTTTACTGTAAATATTTTCAAGATCAGTTTGGGTCGAAGAAGCCGGAGTAAATTAGCATTTTCGGGCATGCATTGAAACGCCGATGATAATAATAATAATAATAATAATAGTAATAATAATAATAACTTTATTTCAGTCTCAAATCGTTCTAGCTGAGCACAGGTGCTCTACTAACTGGGCCGGGGAGAAAACAATAAATCAAATCAAATCAAATCAAATCTTGGTCTTTGAGGAGAGGGGGGAAATTAACCGGAGTACCCAGACAAGAACCTCTCGGAGCAGAGTAGAGAACCAACAAACTCAGCCCATTTATGATACCGAGTCCGTGAATCTCGAGAATCTCGATGTTCTGAGATGCAAGACACTTTAGGGGATTTTGAAGGCAAGTGGCGAGTGTCATTGATCATCAGTTAGGTAGACTTCGATTGTAAACGGTTTGGGGATCAGAGAGGGATACTGAACCTAAGCATGGAATAACGATAACGAAAGTTGTAAACATTTATTTTTATTCCTGTCGACACTTACAGAACAGAGAAAATACCTCAAACAGTAACGGACCTGCCTCAAATTGCGTCTACCAACCTTCTATACTTGGACCTTTAACCGAGAAATCAAGCATTACCAGGGAACCACAAATCAGAACAGCACGTTATCTGGCAGCGTCTCTCTCCTTCTCTTTCCCCTTCCCAGCGTCCCCCTCGAACTCTATTTCCCCTCTAACCAGTCTCTTTGTGGAGAGAAGTGCCATAAAAATAGCCATCCCAAAACCAAAGTTGTTCATTGTGTTTCTAACAACTGCGAACCATATCACAATTGACGAACAAACATTTGAAAATAGGAGTCTGACAACAAGCGTTAATTCCAAACATGTTTCGGTAAAGGACGCTTCCCGGGCGTCTTCCAGAGGTCAGAAAATATCTTAAACAGTTATGATTCGATTAAATTAGGCTGTATATAAAGAAGTTTTAATCGTGATATTGGAAACCAAAAGGAGGAAACATAACCTATATCTATATTTCATTTAGAAACAAATTGGGCACGTACTGAAATTTCTCGTGGTAGTGAATAGCTGTTGACCGTGTAGCGTCTGTAGACTGCAGAGTAAACTGCAACCCATAAAGGAAATTATCATGTTTGAGCATTATTAAACTACACCCCCATTTCGTCAACAAAATTTGTCGAAGCACTACTTTTTACTCCGGCTTTCTGGTGAAAAAGTGCAAGGCAGAAGCGTTGCCTACCCTATGGTTGAAATTATTTTTTTCGTTGGCTGTAGATTCTATAATACATTCCGTTTTAAGACTGGTTCACAAATAATGTATATTTTAAGATAGCTCAAGGACTACCCATATAGTTAATTAACTGCAGCAACAGACATGTGGGAAAAAATCAAACATGTCCACATGCAATACCGATCAGTTGGAACAATATCACAAGAGCAAAGTAGTGGGGACATCTTGGCTAACGAAAAGAAAGTGGAAAAGGAACAAAGAAAAGAGAGTTTTATTTCATGACACTGAGAGCGGTACAACACTAAGAGTATTGGTGCCTATACATGCAGTTGCATTTTCTTTAAACCGGAAGAACTTATACTAGTATGTGATTCCCCGGTACGAGGTAATCGAATGGTTTCAGCAGTCACGTATACGTAAGGCTATAAGAAAGAACTGCAGCATTCAGTGTTGGGATAGAGCATCGAAAATAAATTGCGTTTGCCTTGTTTTTGCATTGCTTCGCTTTGTGATTGGCCATATTTTCAACCAATGAAAAGAAAGACCAAAACCAATCGCGACTTGCACGCCCGCATTTCATAGTTCCCTCGCTTTGCACCCGTTAATTACATGAAATTGCTTCGTATAAATGTTGTAATTAGCTGAAGTAATTGCTTTGGCACTCGACTCAGTGAAATCTGCTCTATAAGGTGCTGAGCAAACAACCTATGCACGTTGTTTGGAAGACGTTTATTTGGTTCAGATGAGATCAAACTGATATAAATTAAAATGCCTGCAGTATTGAATGGTTAAGCTTGTACTATAGCGCAATATTATTTTATCAATGTTGACCTCTGCTGTAAAAATGATCACTATCGACTTGTAGTGAATGAAGTATTGAAACAATCTATTAAGAGACTACAAAGGACTAGTATGATTTTTCACCATTAGAAGCACGCTTAACAAAATTAATTCTGTCTACTTTTAAGAGCCGAAGTATGTTAGTCGTCCAGAGATCTCTAATGAACTTTCGTGTTTCCTCTTTTAATGTGACGTGGAAACTCAGCTAAATGTATGTAAGTTAAACAGTTTCAACAAGAAACCCTGGACACGCAAGTTTCAGTGAGCGCTGAATTCAGCGATTTTGAGCTTTTACTCTCATCAAAATGTGTAAAAATCATTAAGGAACATTCCGTGAAAAATGAGATTGACATTTAACAATCCGCTTATTTCAAAGGCCAAATTTATTTAAAAATACTCGAGTGGCACACAAATTGAATTTGTCCCCATTTTGCTATCCGCATTATGATAGATTCTGTTTTCATGTAGCTTGCAATGAAAGCAAGTAATGGCATTACTATGAAGTAACTGGGACCATGATCGACCGCTCAAATCGCATTTCCATGTAATCAATGCATACTTTTACTTCATTCTCTGACTATCTTGCTTTTATTAGTCTGGTATCTGAGGAATTAGGGATAAAAGGCTAGACTTCCAATTCTATGTCAATGTTTGATATTTATAAGAGACTTTTTAACTTTTGAGTGAGGATTAAATGAATTTAGAATTGAGGCGCCTAAACGTTCTAGTATTTTATCAAAAGCATCTTAATCACAAAAACGCCCTGGTGTCCAACCGAGCTCTTAAGAACTTTAAAGCTAGAGCACGTTATCTCCAGACTTTCTTCTGGACTTTTAATTTTCGATTTCAAGCTTAGAAGCGATTCACAAGAAGAAAAATGTCGCATGTAAGTACTTTTGCCTGCTCAGTCCGTGGGACGTGCTAGAAGCGTAGTTATGGCAACAGAGAGAGCCTTTATGTGGCAGATTTCAAACGAACACCCATTTATGGAATTGTTTGCACCTTAACACTCTTGAGAAACTTCTAGGCTGTTTATGGAAAGAATAATTTGTCATGTGGACATAAGATTACTGACAAGCTAAAGTGCTTTAAGAGTACTGAACTCTCAAGTTTATTAACGACTGCCAGTATTATTCATATTTCAGTGCGCCAAAAGGCTGAGCGAGCGTTAGTACGCAGATGTAAGCCGATTTATAAAAAGATATATATAGAACGGCTTTTGCTGTTTTGGAAGACCGAGTTGACGCTCAGTTTCAGTCTCACTTTCGATTTTCTTCTACACCTCCATATTTCAGTTGCTTGGAAGTAGCTGTTCATGAATCGGCCGCAACTATAGAGATTAAAAGACATTTCGCGCCCTACCTGATGAGCCGGGTGTCCGACTACGCTGAACAGGCGAACAAAATAGTGTACAAGATAGAAAGCGTCATTATGGAAGAATTTCATTCCTCGATAACGTGTTAATTTTGTGGGCAACTGCACTGAAATTGTCTGCTCCCACAAGAATTCGTGTGGCTTCCCGAAAGTTTAATTTGGCAAGACAGTTTTTAAGTGCTTTCTTCTCTCAAGTGGTACTTCTATTGTCCATTGACACAAAGACGCAATTATAAAGAATACACAGTAGCTGGCACGCAAACTTACATTTTTGCTATTTTGCAATCGTAACGACACTCGTAATAATTAGCTACAGGCAACGTGAAATTTAATTTATTGCGCAGTTCCCTGTAAAGACGACTCACTCCGCTCACCCTTTACGTTTCTTCTTCCAAATTGATCATTTGATCTCAGACCACGTCGCGGCACCGCTAAAATTTTGTCCCCGTTCTTTTCCATCATTTTTATCTTGTCGCTTTCTGCAAAATGTTTGTTTGATAAACTATGCTTGACGACCATAATATTCGATATTTAATTCTGATTGTTCACTCGATATATAAAAACACAGCGTTTGCGAGCAACGAAACCTTAAGTGGTTTTATGTGGTGTGCGAAACAGCATGAAGTCGGCACCCGTGAGACAACCCACTCTGGCGTGTTTGTGCACCGTGTAGAAACTACATGATTCACATCATTAAAAAAATAAAACTAAGTAACTTTTATTTTTTTTCTTGACAGTGTTTTTTGCACAAAGGCTATTGGGGCCGAGCACTACATGAAACAAAAAAGTAAACTACATGGAAACATAACAAGGGTGAGAAACCCAACTGGCACGAGGAGCGGCCAGTTGCCTTTCGATTTATAATTAACTAAACTCAATTAAACAACCACCTGCTCCGCTCGGAGGACACGTAACAACATATAAATTACTTAAGGGTATAAGTTTACTTTAACTGAAAGTAAAGTATATTGGCAGCTCGGAAAATAAACTGAAGCGGACCATTAAAAGCAAGGAGCCTGCTGGTTGAAAATTCACAGACAGGATTTAAGTCTCCGATAGATAGTTCTTAATGATATTCGCCCCTTCACAGCCATTTAATTGTGCTAATTCTTATGAAATCCGTTGCCAGCTGAAGCAGACCCAGCTTACTGTACTGTCTCCTGACTTTCGCCTTTGAAGCATTTTCGTCTTCCCTTATAAGTAAGTTATCACACACTTGACCGCCGCCAGTTGTTTATCCTACTCTTTCTTCACTGATCCGCAAGTTGCATCTCTTCTTTATCTTCCTCTTCTAACATTACAAGCCTCACAGCACGCGATACAGTTCTAACATAGCATTGTCAGCATTACTTTCAAATTGCTTTTCAATAAGAACGTTCGATGAAGTTTGCGTCGTGATCCTAAAATGTGTTTCTCTTGTTCTGCACGTGCGTTAACTTGCCAAACAGTCTTTGCCCCCAATCTTCTGTTATCAAGTTACCAGCCTCATGAACACGTGATAAAGTTCTAGCATACCTTTTCAACTACAAATTGCTCTGTAATTAGAACATACTTATCACAAGACACTCTAAATTACATGATATTAATTAGGCTGTGGAACATTCCTCCCTCGCATGCTCCGGGAAACTAACAAAAATATTTGCTATTGGTTTCGTGTTTCCTGTCAGCCAGTCGATATATATTAGTCCGGTAATTCTGTATGTTGCGCTTGATCTTAATCCCCTTGCGCTTGCGGAGGGAAAAAACGAAGACAGCAGTTACTTAAAAAGGAAAAGAGTTGCGCAAGCATGGCAGTCTGAAAGTATATAACTCGAAATGAGTAATCCCAGTTAATCACAAAACTCTTTGTTCCAGTGCTGACAATGACCAATGTTCTTCTAAAATGCATTCTTTAACAGTTTTGTAGGACAATTAAGATAAAAAAAGAATAAGTAGAACACAGACTCAAATTTGGGGTTGAAAGGGCTGCTTTCTCTAAAGACAATGGCCGCTGGAAATTGCTGACTATAGTGATTAGAGGACTCAAATAGCATCAATTCTCAACAAAGAACCCCACCTTAATTAAAGAACGTTCAATGGCATCTGGGCATCAATGTTATTGCTCAAACAGACAAACATATTTGGCGAGGGATTAAAAATGGTCCTGAGAATTTCAGAAATTTAAAAATTGTTTTTGGACAATCTGTGAATGGTCCGTTCCATCTTATTTGGCTACCCTTTAGAGTTAATTTTGAAAATATGACAATTTGGTTTCGAAATCGATGACATTTCAGTGTCAAACAGAGATCTTGGCCCGTCAATTTATGGTATTATTGAAATTTCCTGGATGAAGATCAAATCAAACTGTCTCACCTCTCCCTAGAAGGGATGCTTTTCAAACTCTTGAAAACAATACATGTAGAGATTTTTCTTTGCATATTACTAACAACAAGTGCTATTGATATATTTGAACAGCTGCATATGGAGACTGAAGACAATAACGTATCAAAGAAGATGGGATCTTGTTGTTAAAATTTTACCCCCTAATGGCGGGAGGGTTTTTCAAATGTCAGAGGGTCAGGGGAGACGTGCCGTTGTCAATAATAACAAAGTTGTTAACCGCACAATGGGTACATTTTTTACTAGCTGTCAAAATAGAGCGGTATAAAAGTTCATTGCTTCCCACCACAAAATTCTGATCTGCAAACACGACGGACAGTGCTTTCACTAGAGCTCAATATCGTCGAACGTCTTCAGACGTCAAATCTATTTGCGGTCGACGAATATCAAGTTGAGTAGGAAAACCACAAGGAAGAAATAAGTGCCCTCGCTATTTGAATAATCACGAGGTTTATAAGGAACACACCACGTCACTGGATGTTTGCTATCACTTGTTTGTGAACCGCCAAAGCCTCTATACACAGCATGTTGTGCGGGCCGATGACTATGAAAGACACGAGCTACGATCAGTCCCTATGGAACAGACGTACCTCCAATGAAGAAATTATGTACAAAGCGTGGAGCGTACATGGCCAACAGCGAGATATAAACAGTTGCGATCAAGTTAAGCTTAGCCGTTCGCGATCTCTTCTTGATGTTCAAGGAAGGGCTCCAACCTCAACAAAAGTCATAAACCAAGATCGATTTAACGGCAGTGAGCGTGCAAATTCGTTAAATAGAGGTTTGACAAAGGCAACCCGGGTCAAACAAATGGAAGGGCCACGTTTCCAAATTACAATTGACCAACCGATCCGCCACGTAACGCCTTCTTGTAATGTTCCATTTCCTTTGTGGGCGAATCCCGCCCCAAGCATATATGGAAACCAGCGCCGTGCTTCGGACGGTCTGCTCTCTGCAACTTTGCCAATTTCCAGAAAAGCTACAGTATTTAGTACTTTAACAGAGGAATTCGGCGCTATTGAGAGCCAGTCTGGTTTAAGTGCGGCAAACAATTACAACAGCGAGGTCTCTTCGCTAAATTGCCGCCGATTTTCCGATGGTTGCTTTCGTACTGCTCAAGCGTACAAGGAATACAAAAATGTCAGCGTGGTATTACCCCAGCCGCGGTTAAGCGTGAAAGAAGAGGCTGCGACAAGTGGCCAAGCTGGTGGGGAAAGCGAAAAAGTGAAGGATTTTGAAAATGCTGATTGCGTCAGAAACGAGGAAGATCGCTGGAAGGAGCTAGTCGCAAAAGCTCAAGGATTTAAAAATACGAAAGTGAATGCTGCGAGTAAACCAAAAGGGGTACAATCAGAGGACGTGAAAGGGGACATAAGCCGTTCTTCGGAGATGGAGGAAGTTTGTAGCGACGTTAGCAGCGAGGCATCTTTTTCATCAAGCAGCTCGTATCACTCATCGTCTGAGGGTGATAGCAACGTGTACAGCGCGCTAATGGCTAATAAGCCGATATCCGGAGAATTAGCGAATTATAAGGCTGAAGGCCACACAAGGGTAACCTCAAACTCTGCTAGAGCGGTTCCTCGTTCCTCCGTTCAACCGTTGATCGATTCTAATCCGAGAGAACCTCACCCGCGCAGATATTCCTTGGCGACGGTTAGCCCTGCACGTTCGTTCGACCCTAGAGAAACTGCAAAACTTTCTGGGTACAGCACGCAAAGCGCGTTAGAGCAAGCTCGTCAACTTCTGAGCAAACTTCAGTCAGAGGGGAAGAACAAAAACAAGAAAGATAGACTGGAAGAATTGAGTAGAGCGCTTAAGTGGATTCTAGAGGAGCTTAATCGCATTGAAACCCCGGACAGGGAACTTGTTAGTTTGTTTATAAGCTTGCGTGCGAAAATTGTCAACTTGAAGGCTGATCTCAAAGCGGAAGAGTTTGATGCGACCTCAGTTGACCCCACTGAAGAAATCGGCAGTGCACGGAGGATGCAAAAACTTATGACCGAAGACAGTATCTCAGAGTCTCGAGCCCCCAGACGTTTCAGCTGGTGCTGATTGATAAGCCCGGGTGATAAGATAGTGTTTTCTCTTGTGGGTAAGTTGGGAAACTGTTTTCTATCACAACTGTTGTTATTTCCGGTAAGCGAGTAGTTGTTGAACTATGGCAAAACCTAGCCTAACCCTCTAATGTATATTCAAACCCCTGTATACTCAAAGATAGCAAATTGTCCAATTGTATGGCTCACACCTTTAAATTAAAAGAAGTCTTAATGTACACATGAGGAAACTGTTTGCTTTGCGAAAGATCGATGAAGTGTCATCTAACTTGGGAACTTCAAAGTAAATTTCAGTTTTCCTTTTAATTTCCAGCTGTTGAGTCCTGTTGTCACATGGTGAAAATAGTCTGCGTGGGAAAACCAGTCTTGTGAGACAACGTCAATTAGGAACAAAGATAATTTTTTTCCAAAGCCAAAATAACTTCTATTGTTCCTTGTCCTTACCGAGAATTTTCTTTGTTTTGCAAATTTCATTAATTCTTTTTTCAGACCACAGCATAGAACACAAACACTCAAAATTGAGTTGCACTGAACAGGATGCTTGAATTTTCAATCTGTAAAAGGTTGGGTTCTTCGAGGAAACGTTACCTTCAGGGGAAAAATCCCGAGTAAATAAATACTTGAAAAGTTATCATGACATTTGCGATAGCTTGTCATGGAGGGAGTAATTTGCCCGTTTACGCTTTGTAAACAAAGTGGTCTCAACAACATTGCTATTTTACAAATCGTGTATGTATCGACGCGATATAAACCAGAAGAGGTATAAATAATTCGTGCCAATTTCTACGTAAGAATTCCGTGTTGAGACCAAAAATATCATGATAGTTAAACAATCTTAAGACCGAGGTCAGGAGATGAAATACAAGTAATCCAACGCAAGTCAAACATTTGAGCGTGTGCGTCAAATTAATGAGACGTTTTCAATTCTTTTTGTTTTCAACCCTTCAAAGGCATTCAGGAGGTACTTAATGTTAAGCTGGGGTTGCATTTGGGCATTTTAGGTCACAAAAGAATGACGCAAGGTTGTCACGAATGTGCCCAAAATAGGTTAATTATTAGAGCATTAACTTACTAAACGTCAATTTTATGTTTGACGCCTATTTTTTAATCCGTTGTTTTTGTGTTACGGGTTCTCCCGGGGCCCGAATTGGTCAACCAGATTGAAGAATGTTAATTTTGTTTCCATTCTGAGGGAGACAACTTTACGTTCTCCCAATTGAGACATCTTAGTTACCTTAAACTTGTAGAAAGGAAAATTTTGCAAAACCCAGGAGTTGTTTGAAATAGCAACCAAAACTAAGCCTTTTTTTTATCAGCGTTTTGCGGCAACCTATTTGTTTAGGGGGTTACATAACGAATAAACAAAACACATGTCAACAGTACTAAACAAGTTCAGTCATGCTTCCGACAATTTAAGTAGTTTTAAAAAATACTGAAATCGCACGTTTTTGAAGTTCCAAGGTGAAAACGGATACCACTTGTAGTCGTAGTTCTAAAAATAAAAGCGCAAAGGAAAAGATTGAAGTCAAGATAATCCCTTGTGTAAGAAATAAAATTAAGTGCTAGGCCCTCTTTGTGCACACTTAATCCGAAGTAATTCTGCGTGTATTTAAAGTCACGTTTCACTTGATGGCAAACAAAAAACGGTTGTATTGGCATTTCTGGAATCTCGACAGAGTCGTTAAGAGCATTATAATCCTTCCTCTGTTATCTTGATGATTAGAAATATGCTGGGAAACACGCATTCAAATAATGACTCAACTGAGATAATCGACCGATGTCGCCCATTAATTTCTGGTTTCAAAAACTGAAAACGAAATTTAATTGTACGTCATTTCCAAATCTTTTCGGAGACACGTCAAAACTTTGGTGAAAGGGGCGAACATTTCTCTCCCAGTGGTGTTATAGTCACTCCACTTGACAGACACCGTTTTATCTGCCAGGATACCCGGCTGAAAACGTGCCCGCACTTTCTTCGCTTTTCGATAGGCAAGTTTTCGCAAATCTAGCTAGCTATCATACTTCACGACGATTCTTTGAAACGTTTCGAATTTAGCCGGCGCACGTTACTCAAGGAGTTATGGGGAAGAGGAATGAATTTCCTGCTACAATATTTAAGTTTCGGAAACCAGTTAAGTCGAACTGAGCATAGTTTCACTCGTACATCCTTTAGATCGGAAATTAAAAACTTTTGTTTGGACAGTCAGTTGTGGCTCTAGTGTGGCTCTAGCATAATTATTTATTAGTTATGTCATCCCAATCATAGAAAGACGTCTATAGTGTCAGAGTTCTCGAATGCTCAAGGTCATAAATGACAAAAAAAAAAAAAGAACCGACATACGAATGCGTTGGGTCTTCGAGAAGCTTTTGACGACTCAAACTATCTAGCTTCTGTTTTCAAATGTATAATACTGTTGTATTCTTGTATTGCGTTGTCCGCACAAACTTATCAATATTACTGTTTCCTGTGTACGTTTGATAAACTCTGAAAGCGTTAGTGTTACAACGTTGTCACTCCAGTTGCTCCTATGCGGATAAATTTTTCACCACTGCGAAGGAAGTACTCGCGGTTAACCATAAATAACGTAATAGCATAGCCATGTAAAACTTTGTATCACAACTCGCTTCGGAAGGCAGATAATATTTAGTACCTCGAAATAATTGATTCAATCAGCTCATTACGTGTGCACGTACGATGTACCAATAGTTCAAAGGGTAATCAAACGGTGTAGATGAATGAGCTGAATTCCTTTGTTTGGTTTTGCTTGGGTTTTTTTTTTTTAATCGGACTCAATCAAAGCCACAGTTGGTGCAATACAGTCTAAAGTATTAAGAAGAGAGGCTGAAATTTTCGAGAAAACGAGGCTTATATAGTTCAGGCTCCAATATTTTAAAGAGCGGACAGCTTTATGCAGCGGATAAATCAGTGTCCACTTGCATGCAATACTTTTTATCCGTTAGATAACGAAGTATCCCGGCCCTGGCCGATTGACTTACACCTGGCAACAAGTTTTTAACTCCGTCAATGGATCCTGGTTCATGGATCCTTTTCCACTATACCGTTTGATTATTTTCCAATCATTCATTTGTTTGAAAGATGTTTTTGACGGTTTAGTTCTGTATCACTATTGATATTGTAGGGGAAGATGACGTGTCAATTAAACTAACAATTCTGTTTGTGTCTGCAGATATTCAAGCAAGTCAGAGAAAAAAGGTCGAGGTTGTTTCAATATGAACTTAATGTCAAAGAAACTTCGTATGGAAGAAAAGAGACGTAAGAGACCGTCGACATATTCACTTCTTCCCCGCTTAATGTCAGCTGAACGTTTAGGTCAGACCTCCCCGCCCCCTCAACGTCCACTCAGTTGAAATTTAGCTGCCCTAATAGTCATTGCATTTTAGTACGTTAGTGACAGGCATTACGTGAAGATATCAGCAGTATCGACACAATCTCCTGCTTTTAAGACGTAGAGAAAACTTAAATAAATTGAATGATGCTTTCTACTACTTGTTCTGGTGCAATATCTGTATATCTGCTTTTTCCTATTGACGTTTGTGCCCGCTCCGACTTCAACATTCAGAAGGGAAAACCAGAATCTACTGAATTGTGTTTTCTCTTTAATAATGTCACGTTTGCCAATCTCAACATGACGTCAACTTTATTAAAATGGCTTAGTTTGTTTTTGGTCAAAAATGCCCTGCACTAACGTCTAAAAATGGATTGTTCTTACCCCCCCCCCCCCCTCCCCACTAAACGTCCAGTTGACGTTAAGCGGGAAAAAGTGAATATGTCGACGGCCCCTAATTCCAAAGAACTTTTTATAGAAGCGTTAGTGTGTATTTATGGGAAAAAGTGTTAACCTCTACAAAAGTGAATATAGTGATTTATTTTAAGTTTATAGAAGATATTTATTTTTTGATTTCGTAATTAAGTTATTTCCAAATACCATATTAACTTTTTGTTTGATTTCATTTAAACACTAAATATTGCAAGCTTTCTGTTAAAAGATATATATGTATTGATTGGGGTGTCGAACTATTTTCATCCCTGGAGAAAACTATGACATAAAGTTTTGTTTATGTTTGGTGGGTAACCATAAAATAAAGCTTTTTGCAAAGTTTTCGTCCTTTTCAGAGATGACCTAATTCAAAATCAGTTGAATAACGAATTCTGTAGGGGAAGCCAGAGGAGCTACAGACGTCCCGAAATGACTCCCGTATAGTTCAGTATAGCTCGGCACTCTAGGGATTGAGCCCTTTGCTATGGCTATAAGTTTATTCGGAAGCAAAGTGGATAATAATAATATTAGCACATGTATCATGTATGTAGCATGACGTTCAAGGGCCGAATGATTATCTGTAGAAATTACGCTGAGGCAAACAATTTTCAGTGTCTAGTTTTCCATGTGCGGACATTTTTCGGGAATAGTGAGCTGCTCTCAGATTTTATTTCTGATAATACCTTTTTCCGGATTGTTGTCTCTCTTCCGCCTCTAAATAGCAATTGACTGGAGAACGTTTATCTGTAGATTTTCAGCCAGAAAACAATTGGTTTAGCCGGGAACGATGGTTCAGTAACCAGACGTTTTTTTAACAATATGTTATCTTACTATTAATGATAGTATCCTTTATCAATAAGTTTTGAAATAACATTATAAATCAAAACACCTTTGGAAACCACAAATGAAGTACAATAAAGTGTAGACTCCCAGTAGAGCCTCTCTTTTTTAGGAAGCGGGCTAAAATTCCCTTACAATGCCATAAAACCCGCTGAAGTGGTATGGTATTGTATCATACAATAGATTCTTTACGCAATTGTAAAAGTTGCGATCATAACTGCGACGATCATTCTTAATTCGATTTCATATCCGCAGTTCACATATGATTTCTTTCATATGCATCATTCACTATGCATCATTCAGATTCGGAGGTGTCTCTAAATTGAAAAACGACTGTAGAAGAATGATGACGTGGGAAAAAGCTGTCACCTAGCATGCTCGCTGTTGGCTATGGACTCCGACGCGCCAAGCGTAGACCCTTCGGCACCGCAGACAGGGAGAAGACTCTCATTCTACCGTGGTTGTCGAGGTCTTTAATGACTGTGGGTAAAGGGGCGAATTGAGAATGAGTGAGAAAGAAGGGGTGAAAACGATATACACATAATCTAGTTAGTCCAGTATAACGGTCTCAAGGGTACCTTGTTGTGGTGGCGTGTTATCTGGCCTCTGTGTACCAACTATTCACTTAAAATTTTCATTTACAGCCACCTTTAAATCCAATATTTTCAATTTACCTTTCCCCCTCCCCCCAACTTTTGATTCCTTCAAAACAACCTAAAAATCGTCAAAAAAAAATTCGTAAACATTTACGGTAGCTAGGTCTCCTAACTAGTGGAGCCATTTTTCGATTGAATGAAATCGAAAGGCGAGATTTTGGAGGAAAGGTGCTGAAATATATATGAAAAAAAATGAGGCACTCAACCGGGATGCCGTCATAGGGCTGTGCCGTCAAAGCTGACCAGTGGAGGACGAATTGCGCCGGCCTGGGGGAGAGCACAGCTTCTATCTTGCTGCAGATAACAATACTAAGAATAGCATAGTATTTGTCAGCGCATTTAAAATTCTCACTGAATGCGCTTACAGCGGGAAGCTGAAATCTCAATTATATAATAATATTATATAACGAAAAAAGTAAGTAAGTAAAATCGTATAACTTTTTCAGGGTTAAAATAATCCTAAAAAAGATAGTGAGCCTGAAGAATGACTCAAATGAGTAGTTTACCTTAAAGCCCATCTTAATTCACTTTGTTGTGAAAATATGAAATGTTTTTCTAATGGGACGAGAAAAAATGGGATAACTGAGCGCTAATCGTTTTGTGTGAATAAAGTATAAAAATACCGGTTAGACAAAGTAGACTATAAATGGTCCCTTCATTTGCGTAGCCTCCATTTGGGTTCTTTGGCCAGAGTTAGCCCCGAGAACACAAACACATTTAGTTTTAAAATCGTAAATGGTTTGAACCCAGGAGTCAGATCATAATTAAGTGGAGTACGATCGTCCGGGTGAGTGTAGTCCTGAGAAGGACTGTTTGTGGTGACATTGACTAACGTTTCGACATCCTGACGAAGTCGCGGTTGTAACTACAACTACATCAACTACAACTGCGACTTTGTCAGACGCAACATCTACCATGCAGAACCTAACGTTACGAACACCAACGCGACACCTGTCACTACAGCTACGATACCCTACATCAAAGGCACATCTGAAACCATTGCATGTATCCTACAGCCCTACAACATCCGTGTTGCTCACAAACCCATCACCACTTTACGGCAACTACTGACGAACGTTAAGGACAAATACGAACCAAAGGACAGACAACGAGCAGTTTACAAGATCAAATGCTGCGACTGCCAGGCCACCTATATCGGTGAGACCGGCAGAAACTTGAACGTAAGACTGACTCAACACAAACGAGCGAACAGACACCACTAAACCGTTGCTTACAACTTCCCACACCTTACAAACGACGGACAAACTACAGACTGACCGACAACAACACACGTACAGACACGGATCGAAACGCACCAATCACTGTTTACAGCAGAAAAACAACAGACCGACATTTTACTAACAAAACACGTACACACATTAGACTAACAAAAGACGGATTGAAACGCACCAATCACTGTGTACAGTCTTCACAGCCAATGACAACTAGGCTTAACTGACAGTCGACCAATAACATCACGACTTCGTTGACCAATCACATCAACGGTCAGAGTATTTATACCATCTACTGACGTTACACAAATCACTTGACTCTGATGATGACTTGGGTACTGTAGCAGCTCTCGTAAGCTCTAAATTTCATAGGCAGGCATAGTGTAGCACCTCTATTGTTTTAGGGATAGGGTCCATTGTTTGTGTTATTTGTTCTTTTGTTCACCTGAAGGGTTGCAAGGCAATCTCGTGAGGCCTTACGAGAGCTGCTACATGCCCCGATGACTTCCGCTCAGGTTGTCGAAACGTCAGTCAATGTCACCACAAACAGTCCTTCTCAGGACTACACTCACCCGGACGATCGTACTTCACTTAATTATGACATTTAGTTTTGTCCCGCCCCTAAGCTTTTGCTGGCCACTGATAACTCAATATGGCGACTGAATAGACGACCCACCAATTCAGAAATAAAAGAAATAATGGGGCAAAGTGATCATCACATGAACGTCATAAAAGGTTTACGGCTCCAACTGAGGGTAACTGAGGGGCCGAGGGGGTGGTGCTGAGGGAGGAAGTTCCCGGATTGCGATCGTGCATGCGCCACCTTAAAACCAGGCTGGCGACATGCGTCTGTTTAAAATCAGACGATAAAACAGAAGAACAGCAGAGAACATGAACAGTACATGAAAAAACGAGTTCAGAGTAAGCGGATTCACCCTGTTAGTAGGGTAACCAGGTTCTGCCAACTGGATAATGGCAACGAGAATGTCATTGTCGTATGAGTCAATGTCTGATATTGGCTAATAAAATTGCCCTCCAGCTTTTAGCGGGGAACGAGGAATTGGGTGCATTTTTTAGTACTTTATTTCTCCATGCAAATTTTTATCGCTGCAAGACAGCTATAAATCGGACGAACCGAGTCAAACTCAGTATTTTGGGTTCCAGATAACCCGCTATGATAATTTAACTGCGTTTTCAAACCACTCTGGCGGACTTTTTTATATTTGAAAAAGATAAATTAGTGTGCGAATCATTAGTGCATTTGCACATTGCAAACAAAACTGTTTGTTGATTTTGCCCCAAAACAGTAATAAGGTCCCCTAGGCGAGGTCTTCACCTCTGTTAAGGCACAAATTACGAAACAAAATCCCAGGATTTGGCATGTCTAGGACGCAAATTTTCAAAATTAGTCGTTCAGAATGGATGCCGTCTCTTGGCCTTATTAAGGGACTAAACTGCCTCTCAAGATCTTCAGGTTTCTGAGGCCAGCATTCCGACAAAGGCTGCGCAGCCAGTTTCACAAAAACGCGTTGAAAACAGTTGCCACAGATACTCACGTGCGCCGGAAACAGGCAGCCTATCAAAGTGATTAAGAGATTTCGTTTGATTTACACAACTATTATGCTTCTGTAATCAATTTAAGAAATAAAAAATGTTATTTGCATTCAGTTAACGCTATGTCGGACTGTCAAACCCCAACAGAATCAATGCATAAGAAATTTTTTGCATTTCACCTGCTATCCAAAACTTCTTTTCTACTTTCTTCGTCAACTTTCAAGTTCTCATGAAAGAAGGGAAGGTTACTCTCCTCAAATTCTGACCCATGGTAAATAGATTTTTTTTTTTCAAAATACCAAAACAATGGCATATTGTTGTAAACGTCGCCAAGGGAATACACCTGTCAGAATAATGATCACTATAAAACATGCATTCTCTGACAAATTAGCCTTACAAATTATAAGGGAATGTTTGAAGCTCCACCGATTTTCATTCTTCTCGCTTAACCCCTTTGCGATTGCACAGCAGGAAATTACTCGAAACACACGTGTATGCAGCTGCGTTGTACCGCACTTTGTTACAAACCTGACTGTTGGTTACTTTCGAGGGTGACAATTTCATTAACTCTCTATAGAAACTCAATTTATAGCCGCCGAGTTATCTGATGTACTGCTTTCAACTGCTTTGTGCATGACACGCTTAAATTCTTATATTGCTTCCGCGGCTTGCTTGGACACAATAATAACATTACCACATGCATGCTAACTCAATAATTTCTCCATAAAGTGTGTTCTGCCAATCACACACTCTACTTCTGTTTATTTTCAAAACTAACAATCCGTTTATTACATTTTTATGTGGTCAATCTAAACTCGATAACGAAGAAGACGGTAATTACAGTCGTATGGACTCCATTACTCCAAACCTAAACGATTAGATTAAACTAGCTCGCCTTGGTAATGTATTGTGAAAGGACTTGACAAAGGGAACATACGAAAAGCTAGCGCTCAAATCGATTGAATGGTCCACAATGTCAAATTCATAAGGCTCATCCATGTCGTAAGTGAAGGCCCTTTGAAGTTTAATCTTGCGTATTCCCGCTTGAATCTTCGTAAATGTCCGCATTATGTCTTTGTCTTGAGCACGCAGTTCAGCAAGTTCTTTCCTTATCCACTCGAAAGCTTTCTCGATTTGCTGAATTCGTTCTTGTTCTGTTTTGTGTGCCGCATTTGCTAAATTCTCCAAAATAGCCGTGGCGGTTGGTCGATCCGAGGTCCGTGTTGTATTAATCGAGTTTTTCAGTTCTGAAAACCGCCCGAGTGGCTGCAACTCTAAGCCTTCATGTGAGCCGACTTCTGGTAATGTATAAAGGTTGTTAATTCTTTCTTCCTCGATCTCCGCTCTGTCCAATTCAAGAGAAACTTTCTTCAACTTTTTGAATTCATCTTCAAGTTGGTCTCGTTGTTGTTTGGTGATTTCATTACTCATTTTCACAGCTGCCTCATTATTAACACTGCTATCTTTTGCCTGCAGTGATGGTTGGCTGACTACAGCATAAGTGCAACCGAGTGAAAAAGTATTCTGTAATGTTTTTGATCTTCCATTGTTTGCTCTCATTTCTGATGTATTTTTGACAACTGTACCGTTAAACCCCCCAGAAGGCTCCGCTGGGCTGTCAGCCATGTTCATCAACGCTGTCTCAGGTGATGCGGGCATGATGATTGGCTGCGGTGAGATCTC
>OX419336.1:41171880-41189380 GCA_948470475.1 Galaxea fascicularis | reverse complement strand
GTTTCTCCTAGAAAGCTTTTACGCGCCCAAATCTTCAGCGTGCTTCGCCCCTAAACCTGAACGCCCAGTTACAATTCAACCGGTTAGACTTCAACGCAAACCCTCAAAATAAGTGTTTGAAACCCTCGATCTGAAGACAAGATTTCACCCTCAATGACCTCTTGGGTAGTTGTGAAGTTTTTTTTCACTTTCAACAACCATCACTGTGCTTGGCTTGATTGTCTTATAGTCCTGAACTCCATTATAACAAATTTTATTTATTCTACTTCATTTATCCACGTAAATTCGCTGTAGTCAATTTCCCCATCTCCGTCTTCATCCAAAATGTCAATCAATTTGGTCAGCTGATCATCGTTCATGGGAACTCCAATCCCCTTTAGTCCTATTCGAAATTCCTCCCTGGTCACTGACAAGCTGTTGTCCTTGTCAAACTGGTTAAACAAGTCTACCAAACGATAATTCTTGTCCTCGACGTACTTCTTGAGGATGTAGATGAGATCGTTTTTTTTGTTGTTGTTGTTTGCGTAAAGCTCATCAAGAGCATTAAGATCCGCTGGCCTTTTGCTGACAGTGCAAGTGATCGTTAAACCAGGTCGCTGTCCTAGTAAGAGTTCGATAAGTTGTTGTGTCTCTAAAGTGACTACAACACTGTTAAGAAGGATTTTTTCCAAGGCGCTATCCACGTTATTTTTCATAGCTGTGAGGAGACCTAAAGCACCTCTATTTTGAATAGGGTTCAGTCCAATTCTGCAAAAAATGTAAATTCAGAGTTAATTTACTACAATGATATCTTTCATGGACGCAAATTATTAGATAAATTATAGTAAACTTGATAACCAATGGTAAGAGCTTTTCCTGATAAAATTTGAGGAATGTGATTTGGCTATAGAGAATGGATAATCGCGTTTTCAACTTCTTTTGATAAATTCCCGCGCCAGCTGTAAACTAGTGAGCCTTGGTGACGTTTACATGCAGGTTAATCATGATCAACGAAGAACTGAAATCTTATGTTTGCATGCCTTCCAGCAGTCAACATTCCACAACTTACTGATGAAGAAAAAAAAATTTGAGCTGCCTTGTACCCTTTTTCTAAAAGTTATCACCATTGCAGATTATATTACAGGCTTATAAGACTGACCAAGAAAGACGAAAGCTGACAAACCTCAAAATTTTTAAAGTATTGTTCATTTGAAGCCCTTTAGCAAACGCCAATGCTCCTTCAGTAGAGATTCTATTGTTGGTCAAATCCAAATCCGTCAGTGTGTTATTTTCCTTCAGTGATTCCCCGAACGCAGCAGCCCCTTCGTCAGCCAAGCCATTCCAAGATATATCGAGCGTTTGTAAGCTGCAGTTCGCGCGAAGTCCTTTCCCAATGGCCACCCCTCCCTTGCCACGCAAGTGATTCCAACTGAGGTTTAGATATTCTAATCCACCATTTGCATCGATGGCTGGTCCTAGAACAAATTCGATCAGATACATTCCAGGAGGAAAGAGCAAAATAATGGTTTTGGGCAAATCATACCTCGCACCGACTGAATTCAGTCTCTATTAGTCTATAGCAGGAAATTGAATATGTGCTTTTTTCAACTTTCGGTTAAACTGACACTAGGGAGTTTCAGCAATTAGGACAGCAATGGCAACGAGAACGCCACAAAACAATATGTTTAATGAGCAAAACAATCGCTCTACACGTGCCTTTTACAGTTTTGTACATCTCTTTGCCATCCTCTGCAAAACAGCAAATGACCAAATTTTCTCGAGAACGTGAGCACATGACGGTAACGTTTTCTTTCTTTTTCCTTGCTTTAACGCCGTTCATAGTAATTTAGTTCCTGGACAGTTCGTCAGCATTTTCCAAGTTAAACAAATTTCAATAATCGCGAAAGTTTGTTTCGCAAGTAATGATTGTTAAATAAATAAGTAAATAAATAAAAAATAATAATAATAATAATAATCGCGAAAGAGATACACAAACGAGAAGTTATATTTTGAAATGAAGTTTTCGTTGCTGTCGCCGTCGTCGTTGCCAAAACTCCATACTCTAAAATTTAAGAGTGTTCCTTGTTAGCTCACTACTTGTGTTATTATTGACTGCTCATTGCAATTTTTGTTGTGATTCTGATATTTTTGTCAAACTCAACTCAACCGCGCCCCGTATTTACTTTCGCGCCACTTTCTTTCATCTCGCAAAAACAAGTATAGTAAAGTCCAGCTAATTCAGAAGAAGGCAGGTATCTTTTACAGGTCACATTCCACAGGTCACAGGTACAGGTCACTGTTTTGTCGATTGGTAACTAAGTCAAACAGTTTCATCACGATATAAAAAGAAATTTTGGATAGTGATTAGGGCTAGGAGACACTTTTGGGCTTGTTTATTTATCTGTAGCACGGTGACCTGTACTTTGACCTGTGGAATGTGACCTGCAAAAGAAACCTGCCGTTCAGAAGACGCTTTCGTTGATTGTCCAAGCATCCTGGTAACAGAAACCGCAAAGAAAACCACTTCAAAAACTGCGATGAATACAAGTCTCTAGAAAAATCGTTCTCACAACAGGACTGCTGCCAGCTGTTGTCTCGCTCAACAGAAATGAGGAGGAAACCTACATGGTCTCCATGCCATGTTATAGAGCTTAAGCAACGAGGACGGCAACGGCAACGAGACCGCCACAAAACAATGGACTTAATGAGCAACAACAATACTCTCCACGTGCGTTTTACATTTTGGTACATTTCTTTGATGTCCTCTGCAAAACAACAACGTGAAATGACCAAATTTCAGGTTTCCTCGAGAACGTGAGTACATGACGGCAAGTTTTTCTTTGTTTTTTCTTTGCTTTTACACCGTTCACAGTAATTTAGACCCTAGATAGCTCGCTAGCATTTTTCACGTTAAACAAATTGGAATACTGAATCACGAAAACGTTACGAAAACGAGAAGTCATATTTTGAAATGACGTTCTCGTTGCCGTCGCCGTCGTCGTCTTTCGTTAAGCTCCCTGTTATGTCTGGAGTTCAACCCGATGTACCATTTTTTCAGTGTCTGAAGTAAGCCAAGCAATCCTTGTTTTTCATCATGAAGCATGAAAAGTTTTCAAACTAAGAATGTGTCAGAGCCAATCGTCATTCGACCGCCGACCGGTTGGCTCAGTTGGTAGAGTGCCGGACTACCGTGCGGGAGGTCGTGGGTTCAATCCCCGGCCGGACCAACACTCAGGGTCTTTAAATAACTGAGGAGAAAGTGCTGCCTTTGTAATGGCATCTGCAAATTGTTAGACTTTCTAGTCTTCTCGGATAAGGACGATAAACCGGAGGTCCCGTCTCACAACACTTCAATGTTCATAACCTTGTGGGACGTTAAAGAACCCACACACTAATCGGAAAGAGTAGGGCATGGAGTTCCCGGTGTGCTGGTCTGGTCTTTTTGCTATTTTATGATTTCATGGATTGGGTGGGTTGGATGATGTAAACCGCATTTGAATATATATACATAGAAAATGCGGTATATAAACCATTACATTACCATTACCATTCTCACCAAGTAACGTCCCAGCCTCCTCTGCGAACCCATTATGACTCAAGTCAAGCCATGCGAGAGTTTGATTGACGCGGATTCCTTCCGCCAGGGATTCCGCATCTTTATCTTTAAACTCATTCCATGAAAGGTTTAACGTCTTAATGGTGTTATTGTCCGTGAGCACTTCGGCCATGGCCTGGGCACCAGGACTCTGGAGTTTGTTTTGAGCTAAGTCCAGTTCAGTGATGTAGAAGTTTTCCTTAAGTAACCTAGCTATATAACTACCGCCTTCGGAACCTGGAGAAAATGAATTTAAGACACTGGTTATCAAAACGTTTATGCTTCTGCAATGGTACACGGCGTTAAAGTTGAGGTGACGTACCGACCCCTCGCCGCGTTGCTTAACGAAGTGACAAAGCTCATATCTTAATTCATTACTCTTAAAGCTACTATAAACCTAGCAAGTAAGTAGAAGGTGTTGGAATAAGTTAATAACTACAACCTGGTACGTGAAAATTCAGTACAGTCGCGTATAAAAGAGACAGACTGCCTCAGTACGGCTCACGTCTCTACAACACGAACCAACTAGGAGTAAGACTGGCCCCACGTATGAGATGCTGTTTCCTTGCAAGATCACCCCTAGCTGTGTTGTTGTCTTAGGCCTCGTTTTTATGGAACTATTGACCATCGTGAAGTAACTTCACAAGGCTGAATAGTTCCAGTACTTTCAGTAGTATTTTGAAAATTTGAACCGAGGATTTTTCACAATTTTGAACACGTCTGCTAAATATATTTTTTCCGTCACGAGCATCTTACCAATGGCACAGTCTCTTAAGTTCACTGTTGTTGTTGTTGTGTTTCTCATCAGTGCAAACGCGATAGCCCGGGCACCAATCGGTCCCAGTCCATGGTGCTTGATGTCAATTTTCTCCCGCGTGATGTGTTCAATGACAAAAGAGACTGGAATGATTCCGAGCTGAGAACAAGCGTCCCGGTATGCTTTGCGACCTAGGAGACAAGTGTCAGAAATTAGCAACGTCTGTCCAACACCTTATCCAATCTATCACGGCACGTGGTGCGTGAAAATTCAGTACAGTCACGTATAAAAGAGACAGACTGCTTCAGTACGGCTTACGTCTCTATAACACGAGCCAACTAGGAGTATGACTGGCCCCTGTATGAGATGCATTTTCCTTGCAAAATTACCCCTAGCTGTGTTATTGTCTTTGGCCCTGTTTATATGGAAGTGAGCCAGCCCGGATAGGCGGGCTGCCCCGCTTTACCGAGACCGAGACCAACGAATTTTCTTTGGTGAAATTTCGGTTCGTTTATATGAGAAGGCTGGCTCGGCCCCCTTTACAGGTCCTTTAGAGATCGTTTCACGGCTGATAGAATACCACAAACCACAAGTACACCTTAGGATACGCACGCACAGTGTGTGCACATGGAAATAATATCCGCACTAAAACAACTGAGTCATGTTCACAACAAGGATTACAAAAGTGGGAAAGATTTGCACTGCAAAAATTAGCTTAAACCCAAGAGGTACAGCTTGCTTTCAACTAAACTCGTACCTGTATGATCATATTCTTCGCGAGGTTGTTCGCACTCCAAATCAGTGTCATAATCGCTGTCCCCAGCTGGTTCTCCATCTGAGGTCTCCACCTGATCAGGTTTAGACGAGTCTTCCGCCGGTGCGGGGACTGGCGTGAACTTGCTCTTCCCAGTACCCCCTCGCTTAGATCTTGCTGTCAATAGACCAAATTACATGTTATTTATTTATTTGTTTGTTTATATTTTTTTTTATTACAGTTTTTATGATTTGTAGAATAAATAGAAAATTGCAAATAAACAGACAGACAGAACAGCAGGGCTGGGAAATGATTTATTGTGGAAACAAATTTTCTTTAATCAAATAACAGAATATGGTTGACTTGCAATGGTTTAGCTTCCAACAGTTAACAAATGCATACTCTGTTATATTAATTACTCTTTTTTCAGAACATAAAACCACAAGCTTCCAGACAAACAGCTAACAATACATGTCGTGTGCCGTTGTTATCGGAGTGTGATTTGTGAACACGCAAAAATAACTTTCACTTTCGTGTATTGGTCCACCTCGCGATTTTTGTATCGACTGCTTCAATCTCCAAAAAAAATCACCTTCTTATGATAACAACTTAAAGTTTCATATCCACTCAGGGGGACTGAAACTCTCAGTTTGAGCAATACTATGTGTAAGTCCTCCCGATTTGTTAACCTATTGAAATGCAAATTTTGTTCAATGTCCCACTTTCTTCTGCAATGTCTCAGAAAAATTGCAGAGGCTCCCGATTCCCGACAAAACCTCTAGATTCCTGGAAGAATTTTTTCTCCCATAACCGACATTGTTAGAGTTGCAATCCCTATTAATTATTCATAGCCAAATAAAAAGTAATGCAAAGTTAAAATAGCCATTGATCATTTTAGAGGAACTGCTAACCGACACTTTCAAGTACCAAGCAAGTTTGTCGTGTGTTCATCGTAGTGTGGAGAAACGCCAAAAACGGCGAGGAAGCGAAACTTCAATATATTTTTAGATGGAATAACAAGTAATTTCCACATGAGCTTCTTATTTTTAGCTATAGATACAAGGATTTAGATACAAGATATCAATCTTTTGCAATACTTTTTTTTAATGTTATCATACTCACCACTCGAACTTCGGTTTTTTCCGCTTCTCTGTCTGCTTTTGGAGTCTCCTTCAGTAATGATACCTGATTTAACCTCAGCCCTGGAACTGTCAATTCTTATATTACTGTTATTGTCCACATCTTGCACATTCAGGGAAGGCTTCTTTCCAGTTGACATCTTACTTCACAGCAACAACTAGCAAATTCACAGATAAGAAATGATACTTCTTAGACTTAGGCCCGTTTCAAACGCCGTGCTAAAGTCGTGCCGAACTAAATTTGTTATTTAAGTTCGACTTTGGCACGGCTGTAGCACGGCGTTTGAAACCATTTAAGAATTAAGTTCGACTCTGCCGTGTAGCACGGCAAGCTCTGTCGTGCTACCCGACTTTGGCACGGCATGGTTTCAAACGGCGTGCTATTGCCGTGTCGAACTAAATTCATAAATTATAAATACATTTTAAAAGTCAGCAAAACCGGTTTGTTATGGTTTAACGCATGTTTACAGCAACAGCTTTTAACTCGACTTAATTAAGTTCGACGTTTGAAACCAAGTCGTGCCAATGTCGTGCTACAGTCGAGCCAAATTGAATTTAGTTCGGCACGACTTTAGCACGGCGTTTGAAACGGGCCTTAGTCTTTTCACTAAATCTTCGTCGATTTCTAAATTTTATTCAGTTACCGAAGACAGAAGAAAGTTCTGATGACTGATCTTACTGAGAAAATGTCCATTTCAACTGAGGATGAATTCTTATACTTAAGTAGGGGCAAAATAAAAGAAAGATATATTGATTGATCCTCTGTTACCCTTGATAAGCTATGCTGCAAAGTTCCAGCGATCGTTTCGATTGTTTCGACCACTCATTCTAAAACCAATATGTCTTCATTACGACTGTACGTCTTTTGACTATATTGTATTGCATTTTCTGTGTTTTTAACGGTTTAGTTAAAAAGCAGGTTTCTAATCAATGGTCTAGATATTCAAATAAACAAAAAGTTGAACTTTTCCTGTTTCCTGTGTTAATCCTATGTTGTAACCAGTTAAAGTTTAGGTGTCAGGCCCCCGTGATGAGTTTATTTAGCTCTTGGGGCGAACATGTACAATAATATGTTTAAATAAAAAAATTAAAAAAGCAGGTTTTATTCACAAATCAATAGATTGACTGTCACAATTTCAATTAAATTCTTTTTCCTTTTATTCCCATTTAAGTAGATGCACTTGTTCATTAGCTACTTATGCAAGGCTATTCATTTCTTCTTCATCATCACCGCTGCAAATGAGATTCCTTTTCACAGGCTGGTGTCAAGAGATAAACGTTCCTATTTGCAAAGTAAAATGGGAAATTTTCTTCCGTGTATATGTATTGACTTTGCTGACCGTATCCTCAGCCGGTTCAATCTGTGCTATTCAGTTCAGTAAAGCAGTTTGTACCTTTTCTTCTGACACTAAACAACGTAATAATTTACACCGGATCAGCCTGTTATGGCACTCATTTTCCGGCTTCCTGTTGAATACAAATGACATTATGCACAGCAGTAGAGCTTTCGTAAAAATACAGTTGATAGCCATTATCGGTAATTTGCATTCGAATACATCTTTTTTTCACAACAATTATTCACTTGTCTTTCTTTAAAACTGCTTCAAAACGAACATTTCGGCTTGTTCAACTTCTCCCAGACAACTGTACAATTTATTTCACTTTTTCACGAGCAAATACACTGATACAATACTCAAAGAGACGAGTAAACAAACAGTTTTCAGTAGGTGACGGAAAGCAAATAATACTTTGCTGAGAAGCAAACGAACAACACGCAACAAACAATTGATAATGATTCCGTGACGAAACCCTCGTAAACAATAATATTGAGTTAACTATTTGCTAAAGTCAATCAAACTTTACCAAGGCTTACCTCTTCGCTAAGTTGTTCTCCAGTTTCTTTTGAGTGTACCCTTAAATCGCCGAAATTCACAGCTCCTGACTTTCACGGTTTATAATGAATACATTTCTTTGTCGGAGGCAACACACTTGTATGCAATTACTTTAATAACCGCTGCCTAGCAACTCGAATGCTTATTCCATAAATACTGCCTTTCGCTATTGTTTGGTACTATATCTCTTGAGAATTGACACTCAAGCAACGTGAAAGAATAATGACATCCGCCGGGAATAATTCTTGTTCATTTTGCGAACACAAATCAAAATAACAACTGATCTTGACAATTTTTACATTGAATTATCCAATCACAGTTTTTGGTTCAGTTAAGTACTGCCTTGAAATGATTTACATACACTGAGCGACGTTGTTTGGTTGAGAAACTGAGAGGCCTTCCAAGGGGTGGTATAGTGTCGATTCGGGAATCATTCACCATTCAAGTGTTAGTCACCTGTTTGGTGACAAATGTCACAAACCAAAGAGGAATTATCTGAATTGTTCCTGTCGCAAACTGTCGCGCTTTTTTTTAATTGTTCATGATTGTACCGCGATATCTTTTTCGACCTTCCCACAGCTACCAGAGTGAATGTTGAAAATTTGGGGGGGGGGGGGGGGGGACGTTGACTTCAAATTCTTGATTTCAACCACGTGACAAGGAGGCCATGTTGGCGGTCAATACAATACACTTCTTTTTTTTTTCCGCAGAGTTTGCAAAAACATTAAGTTTAGTTCCCAGGGGAGAGACAGGCAGGCTGTTATTCTCGTATTAATCACCAACATGGCCTCCATGACGTCACGTGCGAAGCAGCAATTGATGTTTTCACTTGTGCCAAGTGCGAAGTAAAATGTATAAATGCTGGTTAGCCGTGGTGGCTATGTTGGTGGGCAAGAATAGCAGCTTATCTCTCCGCTGGGTACTTAACTTTATTTTTATTCAAAGTTTGTGAAATAATTTGTATTATACTGACAGGCACCAGCAACATGTCCACCTTGTCACGAAAACCAAGAATCCTCACCCGCCGAAAATTAGGCTAGCTGTCACTAAAGCCAACAATCAATCCGCTTGACTAAATTAACGCCGCCAAGGCCTAAAATTGGTTAAAAACTCTAACATTGTTCAGCAAAGATTGGTAAGGGGGAGAGATAGTCAAAGGCATATGGTGAGCGAAACAAAACGTGCAGATTCTGTGCTAAACAAAGATTCACGTCTGCGGGAGGCCGTTATCATTTCATCTTGTCAGTGACAATTTTATATTTTCGCCGTCAGGGAAAGAGGGAAAGTCCTGGCCTGATTTAGCGGAACGGTACCGCGAAACTGGCTCTCCATCAACGCATGCAGATCATAGTCCTAGGCGCGAACATACATTTGGTAAATAGGCTTTTACCGTATTCCGTGGGTAAACAGGCAGCTAAAACATCCTTTTCCTCTGAGCTCTAACTGCACTAACAAAGCTCGCGATAGCACGTCCTCTTTGCAATTGAAAGCCATGTTTCGACCATCTCAATTCCTATGTGGTCCACTGTCAAAATTAACCAATCAGAATTTTTCGTCCGCCAGCGGACACAGGAATCAGTAAATGGAGGTCTTGTGGACAAGCGTTCCTTTTCCGTCTCTTCCCCAGTCCCCCGAAATTTTTCTCCCGTTTTCTCACTCCATTCCCCTCCCTTTTACGCCTGCCTGGTTGCGCGCGTAGTTGCGCACAAGACTCCCACGCGGGGATCGACTTTTAGCGCAGATCCAAGCGAATTTTTCGCGTTAAGTTATTCGGACGATACCGAGACCGTGGTTGAATTGAGTTTTTGGACTATAGCTCAAAAGTAACTTTCTAACATAGCCTAGAAACTCCTTTCCACTGGAATATAACATCTTTACTACGGATTCAGGCACGCACTTTTTAGGCGACTGATTGTGGACCCTCACAGCGATCGAGGTTCCTCCGAGTCAGTTGCTCACCTGCAATTGAACGACTCGGGACTCTCGAACCGTTGGCGATAAGGTATATGTTTGGCCCAAGGACAAACCTGGGCACCCTCAGTACATTTCAATAAGTTATCTCGCATTAAAGTTACACAGATCGTGCACAAAGCCTGCTTAAAAGTCAAGGTTAAGTGTAATTTATAGGTCAAAGCCATTACTTATATTGGCTTTTTCGTCAAGTTGTTCAGGAATGGAGGAATAATGGCGTCAAAAATATTACTTTGTGCTAAAGATAGAACAATGCTGACAGGCGGCCTTTTCAAAGTTCTCACATGTTTGTGATTTGTACCTTATATTCAATTCCCTAACAGGATTTATCAACAGTTTCAGTGCAAGTAAGTGATCAAACATCGGTCTGGATTATCCATTTTGCCTTGCCTGATGCTGCTCAACTTTTTTTCTAGGTTTTTACGGGACATGATAACCGTTTGAAATTCAAACGGACTATGTGAAGTTCGACGTTTGACCCATCACTTAAATGCCATCTTTTCTCTCTCTTTCCATCCGACGACGAGAACGTATACAAATAAAAAGAACAGGACAATCAGTTATTTTCGGTAGTTGATCACCTTGATTGACTTAAGAACTGTCAATCGAGCGTTAAATATTTACTCAGTTAATTAAATTGCCCTTAGCGGTTAAATAATCTGGCAAAAATGGCCCTTCGTGTCCACAAAGCTCTTCTAGAGGTGTTTTATTTTCTTTGGCTTATGAAATGTTGACCTATCATGCTGTAATTGCGGAAAGCTAACTCTACAGGTCGCCTTGTTTACCGGAAACTAAGCGGCGCAAGCAAAAGTGGGTAGAACCTGAGGCCCCCCACAGCTACCGGTCGAAAAATCGCCCTCAACACTTAAACCTCAAAATGTCGTTGCATACCGATACAGTGGTAGTGCCTTAGATTACATGGGTACGGTGCTTTGTTTTTTCCGCTTGTGGTAAGGCGTGAAAAATTATCAACTCCAGAAATGCAACAGATGCGAGACTGGCTTTCAACCATAACTGTCGTTCATACGGTTTACTTGTATAACATTTTTATAGTACCTTTAATCTTGGTTTCTTCTTTCTTTCTTTTTTTTTTTTTTTTTTTGCATGGTAGTTACCTTTGAAATAATCTTCTCTAATTTTTAATGTTATCTGCTCAGAATAAACCAGGTGAGGTAAACTGTGTCGTCTTGCAGTCAAGGAAAAAATGATGACGCTTACTTAGTTCGTGGTAAGACAACAACTGATTTTTTATATATAATTATCTGAAACATTTTCTTTTTATTTCGTTATTGTCATGTTTGCTTTTTGTTATTGATTTAGCAGTTTATATATAAATCCTCGAGTTTTGCTGTGTCGATTCCAGACTAGCTCCCTCGGATAAACTGTTGTCCCCTATATATTACTCTCAGATGATTAGTCAAATGTAGGCTGCCTTTTCAGACGTTTCGGCGCACGCACCGCGTGAATTCAGTACCCTGATCAATTCAGTGCTACGGTTTTCACCACGCGATATACCCGGCAAAAAAGATTTGCAGCTGCAGATGCAAGTCCTTGGACTTGAGTATTGTTATTTATGTTTCAATACAGAAATTCTTATTCATCCAGTTCTTCACCGACTGGATTATCGGAAATTGTCTGCGTTGTTTTTCAAACTGACCTGGTTCTTAACAGATAAAGCGGACCTTTAACGATTTCCTTTTAAATAGAAATGTTAAGGAGACGGACAAATTACAATACTAGCCCTTCACTGAACAACTTGATTTGGTCGTCTATAGTTAGATATAGGGAGCAAGTTGAAGTATTTGGTCAGCCTTGTAATTATATTACATAAGCTTTGTTCTGCCGAAACTAACTGAATGTCACCAAACATAGCTCAGACAAAGATGACGAGAGAACTTCATTTATATAATGAAATAATGGAAGTGGTGATTCTCAGGTTCAATCGGTTAAGAAATTATAATCCAGTTACCTTACTTGAATAATGTTATATTCGCTTATATATAATTTAACACATAAAGAGTTGAATAAAAAAATTTAACCAGTATTCCGACAAGGACAAATGCTTGTTATTCAGTCACAGCAAATAAGAAATCTTGTGGCAAGTAACGAAGTGAAATAACTAAATAACTTCTAGTAGTTATGTAGCAGAATTCTGTTGAGTAGGCGTATGACGATTTTTGTGGATCACAAAATAGTTTGTAGTTAACTGTGTACCCGTTGTGGAGACGGCCGGGACAGATTTTTCTCCAATGCGGAAATGCTTCGATCGGGTCACATCAGGTTAGTAAGGAAGAGCGAGCTTTTTTCGTCGCCGTAAAATGTTTTGAAATAATTACACGATTGTTATCTCTCGTGGCAATAATTAAGTCAAACACCACTTACAACATCGCTGAAGTGCATGAGTTCATTACAGGCCTGAGTTCATCAGGACTTGGCGATTGCTCTGCAATCTCCGTTGTAACAGTAAAAGATTTTAAGTTGTCGCTTTACACATGTCCGCTCCAATCGGTTGAGAGGTACAGACCAGTTCTGAAGTTACTAACACCTCTTTCGGCCAACAAGTTTCTTTTCTTTCGTATTTCTTCGAAATAACTTGAAGCAAAATCCACCAAATCTTCGCGACTGGGTTTTTCATTTAGCGCAGTGATCGTGAATCCCTCCATGAGGCAGATGAGATCCTCTGTAATAGATGCGCGACGGAAGAATTTCGAGGACAATTTTCTATCTCTTGGAGATATCTTCTGATGCATCGCTGTAACTATCGCTTTAACTTCGTCACTGTTGTAATCAAATTGCAAATGTTTTCAATCTTTTCGTGACTTCACTGACAATAGACTCGCTATGGCGTGTTCACAGAATTGGCCTTCACGCGATACAAACTGTACAAAGAACAGTAAATATATTTTCTTTTCTCTCAAGACAAATATGATCAATATATATACTGTTCGTGAAATGAAGTGACCGGAGATAACACAATGAAATAGCTCTCATATTGCCCGGTTCGGTTAGCCAAATGCGACGTTAAAACCCACAGTCTTCCCTAACAAGTCGGCCTAATTGGCTTTAGGCGAGGGATTAAAACGGATGAACATAGCTTTTCATCCGATAAGTTTCTTGCTGTACACTCACGCTGCGTCAATAGGGATTTTATCTTAAAAATATAACAATGCGAAAAGGTAATTAGTTCGGGCATCTTTTGAACAGTTGTCACTTTCAAGTGTAGTATTGTCATCAACGAGTCTAGATTCCATACAAATTTGTACTGCTCTCGTACGACCTGACGGTAACAATTGGCGCTTTTGAAACGTCGACTTGCAGCATAAAAACCGAGACATAATGTAAAATCAATAACATCATGCCTTATCAAACTTCACTAAGATTCAGCCGTCTCTCTCTGTTAAGCATATATTAAAACTTCAAACTGATTACTGGGAAAGACTAAGTCAAGGAACCCCACTGTGAAACATTTACCGCCTTAAAAATAAAAAACCTAATAGTGCTAAAAGCTAACCTCAACTGACACGCAACAAGTAAAGAGGCTGTGAAGAATATCAGAGTACGATGCACAATTTAGCATTGACGTCCACTCTTGCACCTAAACCCATCACTTAAGTTTTCTGATCTTCCGCGGTCTTAGATCTCAAGCCTCACTCTATTGCCTTCGGTATATATTATTAAGTGGAGATTTTAAAACAGTTCAAACAATCAAGTTAAGCATTCCCTGCGGGCATTTGAACCCATGTTTGCGTAGTTGATGCCCGCTGACTCCAGTGACTGGCTTCCGGACCAAGAGTCAAATTCCCCGCCAAGGTAAGCAGCCCACTACACTGTAAGTGTTTTCACCCAGAGATTTGATACCTTTAAAAACAAAAATTTTAAGCGCCAGCACTCGTTGACGTCAGTGAAAAAAATTGAGTCACACAGACTACAACAGGAATGGGCTCAGAAGACAGAAGATAAGTAAGTGTAATTCTTCCCGTAATCACTACTTTTTTACAACCTAGCCCACAATTGTCAAATTCTTTCCTCCGGAGTCTTCGATCCGGGCGAGGCAACGTGCTGGTCATGCTGCGATAGGCGGCAAAGTACGGAAAATGTTTATCAAAACGGCGCGTGCCTCTATTTTGGTTTCCTCAGCGAAGAGACTTTAGAACTCTCTTCATTCAAATTCCTCGGTTTACTTGTGTCCGGCCTTGGCCACAAAAATGCAAAGAAGTTACGTTCACATTCGAAACATGTGTGTGTAATTCAACAACTCAAAAGCAATCAAAAGACTAACATATACTCGAGCATCAGCGATAAATCATGATTTGAATACAGTGTGCGTTTTTCATCTCACTCGCACGCTCAGTCTGGACCAAATAATGGGAGCGTTTTAGCCTTTATGAAGCCGTTTGTCAGGAAACCTTTTGTACGTCAGTGGACGCACGGAATCCTGGGACGAGTACTGCGGAGTGGAGAACGCGCGCTAGGATTAAAGTGACGTCACAAATAATTACACGTTCAAAGAACATAGAAAGAAAATCCTCACAATTTTAAAATCACAGAGTCCAGTGTTTTGCTGAGATTTGAACTGATTGGCTTACCAACGCACCGACTATCATAAAGATGGAATTTGATCCACCAAAAGACTCATCAAACAGATCCATTCCCCCAGGACTCGTGGAATTGCTTGAGGGATTTGTGCTTGTGGTGTTACGAGACAAGCCCAAGGATCTGGTGGAGTACGCCTCGCAGTATTTTTCCTTGGCCAGAACAAGAAAGAATTCCCTGAGGGAACACGGAGCCAGTGTGGATGATCTTGGAGTGGACTTTTTTACTGCTTCAGATTGGAATGGACTTGTGTGAGCGAGATCGGAAATTGCTGAGAAACGACGCTAGCAATCTGTGACAATATGCTTTGTATGTGAACTGTGTTGTGGTGGTGTTAAAATAGCCTCTTGTGCGTAATCACCTTCAGGAAAGTTTGTCAAGGTTCCTTTCCCAGCACACTTGCAATAAAAGTATCAATCCAAAAAACGTGAAGGAATGTAATCGATCCGTTGTAAAAAGTTTAATATAACAACAACAATATGGATAATCCCACGACCTCGAGTACAATTCGTGATTAATAGGTACGAGGGACTGAAAGTTCTCAAAATAATAATAACTTTACTGACGTTTCAAATCTCTCTGGCCGAGCACAGACGCTCTCCTAGTTGGGGAGACTAATTTACATGAAGTCAAATCAACTGTCAGTTATCGGGGAGAGGGGAAAAACCGGAGAACCCGGAGGAAAACCTTTCGGGGCTGGGCCCGTTTCTCGAAAGTCCCGTAAACTTTTCGGGCCAGAAAAGCCAGTTCAAAAACTGCGATCCGCTTATTCTAAAGTCCTGGCCTTTCACTATGATTTCAAGTAACGAAAGGGCAGATTTGCTGTAAAATTTCATGCCTGAAACATCTTCGTTTTCGAGATAGGTAGGAAATTACAGCACCCGAAATAGACCCGAAAAGTTTCGAGAAACGAGCTCCTGGGTAGAAACCAACAACAAACTCCGATCCACATACGACCTCGAGCCAGGGAATTGAGACCACTGATTACCAAAAACATTGACGTTCGCGCTGTACCAACACTCCAGAACCATGATTGTAAAAACTAGCGTTATCTTATTTAGTTTAGGTCCCATTTGCCTCCCTAAACTCCTGACCATTTGTTTTGCGAGTCTTATTGCCCTCCTTCTCTTGTAAGTGCCATCTGCTGTGGTAGCTTTGTGTAGCCCAGTGGCACGGCTAATAATGGGTGGGTCACCTGTTCTAAGCAGTTAGGAGAGCAGGGAATTATCTTACCGATCATGTTTGCAACAGTATGGAAATTACATCTTTTATTTCTTTACCACGCTTAAAATTTAGTACCTCACCTCACCATCGTTGCTGAACTACTTGTTATTAATCGAAATCCCCCACCCCACCCCGCCCCAAAAAAATAGAATGTCCGTTTTGGGGCTTAACACAACACTTTCGTAAATTTATCTAACTGACCGCAAGGTCACGTTAATACGACCAAAGGGAAATTTTAGATTCTTTTTCGGGGCAAGGGCTGTCATTTCCGATGGGAAAGTAAGGATTTCGTAGGTAACCAAAGAGGGGAGGGGAGGGGAAGGGCGGAATTACTTTATTTCCGATGGCTCGTTTCTTTCGCACATGGATTTCTCTCCCCCTACCGAAAGCTGTAGTCCGACAAGTCTCCTGAGCTCAGCGAATAGCTTACAGACAACAGATACTCTGCCATCCTTTTTGGGAAGCAGACGTGTCCAACCAAAATTCGGACAGACCAACGAAACTCTATTTGCGTGTTTAATCGTCGTAAAATATGGGCGCGACGCAGGACCGAGAGGGACATTTGTGATTCCGTCGCACAAGAGCTATTCAAAGCAGATCACCAAAACTGAAGATTTCTATCTAACATCGTCATAAATCTTTCGTTTATTTTGTTCCATGGATAGCTATAAAGATGCTGATTTTAAGCAGGAGTTCTCTCCAACCCTTCCACGTGAGACACACCCCTACCCTACCCCAGGGCAAACGCCCTCTATGAGCTGCACAAGAAAAGTGCGAGGCGCCATGCAGCTATCGAAACAACTCGGAGGATTGGCTGAGAAAACAAACCACAGAAACAGTAGACCATAGCCCTGAAACAATAGAGCTGCATGTTAATAAGAACCAATGAAATGAGAGGTTACCGAGAGGTGGGTAGTTCCTCAATAGTGTGCCTTGATAATGAAAGCTCATGGAATTGGGTGACTGCATCCTGCACACTGAATAACTATTTAAGTCAAAATCAAAATTGGTGCCACAGTGAAGTCATAGCTGTTTTATTGTTCAATTGTTTACAGCATTTATTTTCCTTCCCTCTTCTTACTAAGTAGAGCCTCCTTAGCTGCCCTCCTTCGCTCCACTGTCAGCATCTCAGCTCGCTTTACACTCTTTGCATGAGGGTTCAGCTTCATTAAGATGCCAATGTTCTTCAGAGGATTCTTCTTACGAATGGCGCGGCGAGTCTTGGATGGACTGAAAAGAAAAACAACAGTTTTAAACAAGTTACCCATTTCATCCAAGACTTGAAAAAACAATTCTCTTTAATGTTTTTCATAATAACAGCTTCAGGTTACAAAAATATTAATTAGGGTCTCCTTGGTCCTACATCCCTAAGTGTGTGTGTTGTGGTTAAATTTTATCCTAAATAAAATTAACTTAACCAAGGATGAAATTGAACCACAGCAATTCATGTGTAAAAATCAACATTCACTTAAAGTATTTTAATTGAATCATTTTCAGAGACCTAATCCGACATCAGACAACCTCTGGAGTATGGGAAAAAAAATAGCATCTACATGACATAATACCCAGCTGCTGGAGTATGCCACATGTACAATA
>OX419336.1:41151880-41161880 GCA_948470475.1 Galaxea fascicularis | reverse complement strand
AAGTCACTTAAAAGGTTTCAGGGTAAACTCAGTTTCTAATAAATGCTGACATGACACATCTCGTTTAAATAGGTCAAAACACATTCAGTAGTAAACAACAGTATAAACGCTAAGACCAAATGCAGCAACGTTGATCAGAACTCGCACCATGTGCGCCCTAGCCCATTTGACAACACGATCCACTACATAAGCGTGTTCTTTCTTGGAACAGGTGTTTTCGTCAAGGATGGGATCGATGAAGTACGGCTTCAAAACCAGCAAGGTGTAAGGCATATTAAACAGCAGTAACCCTGCAACGATCAACCAAGGAAGGCCTCGAGTAGCATCCATGTAATAGGCTGCGACACCGGAGAGTTGTGGAAAAACGGATAGACTCATCATGAGTCGGGCGCACCGATGGAAGCTTGTGAGCCACTGGCGGTGAATGGCAACTGGGTCTTTCATGGTCATTCTGGATGGCTGTTCCACAGCTACTACGTATATTGCTATTCCCGTCATCAGGCCACAAAGAAATGTGTTGATGAACTCGACCAGAGGAAAAATCTTCGTTGGGTCGAAGTTGGACGTGTTAAAGTTAAAGTTTGCCATGGTGAGGTCGTCGTTATTGCGCTTTTGATCACCAAAACATCAGCTAATGAATTTCAGCCCTCAACTGATGCTAGGAACGAGGACACCAAAAACCTGTCAAAACAAACAATCGCACCCTATCACCTGTGGTGTGATAGCGTGACATGTTTTTTTTTATTTACCAAGCAAACACAGCTCTGAGGCCCTTTTTTCAAGGCAGGAACTTTTGTGAATGCAGAAATTTAATTTGAATGAGTGAAGAAATCTTTGAACTGCTGTGAAGTGACATGATATAGAAGTTCCGTTTCGTTTTCCTGCTGAAGTTCATTTGTGATTGTTAAAAATTCCTTTTCAAATTATTTTTATTTTCATTTTGGTTAAAATTGTTTTCGTTACATATAATTTATGCGGTCTGTCATCGTATATTGATTAAATTAAAAATTCACGCAAGAATTTTCAGAAGGGCGAAGGTCGCGTTCGAAGCGGTATTTGTGTTGTGAACCGTAATCACGGAAGCCTCTCTCGAAGCATGGACGCTGAGGATGCCCTTAAACTTCTGAAATTCGCATCTACAGTTGCGACTGGAGTTATCGCAGGCGGTGCTATTTATATCAACCTTGTTGAACACCCGGCTAGAATGGAACTTGATGATGTACAGTCGCTACATCGGCAATGGAGGGAAAGCTTCGACCGAGCCAAGTACATGATGGCGGGTACATCTCTAGTCCCGATGGCGAGCGGAATTGCAGCGTTTGCCATCAACCGGACGAAAGGGAAGCCTTGGCTGATTACAGCTGGATTACTTGCGTTCAATGTGCCGTACACTGCGTTAGCTATGAAGCCTCGAGTAATCGAGCCTATTTACGATTACGAAGTTGCTGGAAAGAAAGATCCAGGCGAGGTTAGAGATACAGTGGATAAATGGAACACTTTTCATAAGGTTCGCACTGTTGTCGATTTATCTGCTCTAGTCTGGTGTGTGTATAACCTGGTTTACAATTGACACAGAATGTACTGAACCATGGAACGGTTTTTTTTCCAATCGCAGAGCTCCTGAGTAGAGTTGCAGTTGTTGTTTGCTGTGTAGGATCTTGAGTGTTGAGATGCGTTCAATACATTTCCTTGGTTTTCGGAGACATGATATTTCTAACAGTAATAATGCTTTTGCTTTCGCTTTTTTCAAAGAGTGGGTCTCTTCTTAATACCAGTACTAATTTTCTTTTTGGCCAATCCATAATTGTACACGTCTCAACGCATTTTGTTTTGCATGTGTTGTGCAAAGAATAATTAATGTATAAATTCAAGAGGTGACAAGAAATAAATGGAAATAAAACGTATCACCAAACGTAAATTTTCGTTTCTAGCAGATGCTCCTGTGAATTTTCGAGACGAAATCCTTATTATATTTTCCACAAATGTTTTGCGGCGGCAAAAAAAAGAGATTTATGATTACCCCTACCCAGACATTCAACACTGTCAAAATATAACAAAACAAAGTATAAATCGCTGAATAATTTAGGGCCAGTTTCAGCCCAGGCTATAATACTCCAGCCCGGTTTTCTGAATAAATTCCTTGTTTAAAAAGAGTGTGATTGCATGAACAAAGTTTCTGCCCGAGCTGAAAATTTCGGCTGAAAAACCCATGTAATTGTCATCGGGCCCGGGAGGGGGCCAGCGTACCTGTTTCCTGACGGAATATTAAACTTGTTTTTAACGATTTGTTTTTCAATATTTTCCGTCAGAAAAAGAAAGCCACGAAGTACTAGCTTTTTTAAAAACATTTTTCTCCGCTGGAAGTTCTCCCCTAAGTTCTCCCGAATTCTTGCGAGTCTTCACGTCACGCGCCCACGTTCACAAAGCAGCTAGGTGGAAAAAGTATGCGCCCTGGTTAATTGCGCAGATTGGGTGTTCCTGGAGCTTGCTTGCAGATCGCAGACGGCACAGGCCAATTCCACACAAAAACTCTGTTGTATTCAGTAAAATTCGGTATGGGTTTTGACGCTGAAGACTTATTCCCTTGTCTGGAAGTTCTTTCAACTGTGGCAGCTGGTGTATTTGTTGGCGGCGCGCTGTATATCAACGTTGTGGAGCATCCAGCTAGGATGACACTCTCGGACACGAAAGCATGTCATAAAGAATGGATGGAGAGCTTCGATAGAGCCAAAGTCTTTCAGAGTCGCTTGGCAGTAATATCGGCACTTTCCGGCGCTGGGGCGTACTATTGCAACCCAAAGAAAGGGTTGCCATTTCTCATAGGTGGAGGGCTGTTGGCATCCATCATTCCCTACACCTTGTTTATTTTGAAGCCAAACTCAATTGACCCAATCTACGACAAAGATATCACCTCGAAGAAGAGCGAGAGTGCAATAAGAGAGACCATCGATAAATGGAATAACTATCACATGGTTCGAAGCTTTATCTCCTTGCCTGTGTTTGTGGGATTCGTCACTTATATTGCCAGCAACCACAAGAAGTTTTGGTGAAGGACTTATTATGACACTTACATGATATCCTTTTGTTTGTCATACTTTGTAGAACAGTGGGACAGTAGGTTTGCGTATGTGAACTGTAACTTTTTGCTCGTGTAAACCATGATAACATACCTGAACTGAGCTATCCAACTGAGCTATCCAAATGAGCTGTTCAAGACTTCATCATTCCTCCCCCCCCCCCTGCTTGTCAACCTCTTTCCCCTCCCTAAGGCCAGGGCATACTTCACTTTGACATGTACTTTCAAATGAAGCTTTATTGAGCTGCCATTTCTTTCACCATAGCCCTCATTCTGACAAAGATTAGTTGCAAGCGTTGAGTAATCAAGTTACTTCTGCAGTTTTGAACCTGTGAAGAGAAGAAAGAGGGAAATGGAGGAAGAGAGCAATTGAGAGGGGGAAGGGGGTGGAGAACAGATTCTGATCGTAGGTCACGGGGGAGGGAGTGGGGGACATCCTGACCTTAGGCCACTTAAGGAGCTCTGTCGTGGAATTTCAGTCTGCTGTAAAATGGGAAAAGATGTCTTCAAATCAGGGAAACCCCAACAATATTGAAGCAGTTTATTTACTTAAGACTGTGTTACTGCACTTATACTGAATACAGTGTTCTTCTGTTAAGGATGCAAGGGTTGAAACAGTGATTGCATTTTAAGAAATATTGCCTAAATTTGTCAAATTCTCACACAGCATCTTGAAGCTGTTGCCAAAACTATATTATGGATGACGGCTTTTCCTGCCAAAAATAATTGATATCTTTCTCTTACATTTCAAGGAATGTTTCAGTATGAGCAAAGGTCATTAAGTAGTTTTTGCCAGAAAACAGCAAAACTCCCACAGCAGAGCCCCTATAGGTATCTGCTCTTTTAATTCACAATGGGATCCAATTATCAGGCCGAATTTTCATCTCAGCACGTTTAAGTGAGTACTGATTTCCTTTCCAAGTCTCCCAGACCACACCATCAGCATAAGAGGAATACGGACCATGGTAGTAAAATCCATTCAGGTTGGAATCATGGCAGGAACCGTACCACCAGGCACCTTTAAACGTGACAGCGCAGTTGTCTCCATATGCATCATTGTCACGGTCTCTTGTTGTGAATGGACGACTCTTGTGATATGCAAGTGAATCGCCTGCAGTTCCTATATAAAAACAATCAATAATATGGCTGGAGATTATACAGAAGCAACAAAGAAAGCAGAGGCAGGCCAACAGACAAAAAGGGAGATGCACCTTAGAAGAGGTGCACCCTGCAGGCATAGGTTTTTTCATCTTACACAGACAAGATAAAATTTTAAGTGCCTATGAAGTAAAAAATTGGTTGCTGATTTGAAAGGCCTTCAAAGTGAGTAGGAATGGCACTTCCTTTTTTGAAAGATCTTCTTTTATTCCCGAGATATTGACAGTCTTTACACTAGAGAGCTTCTAAGTCTGTCTCTAACAAAATATACATGTGAACGCCTAAGTAAAATCTCAAGTCACTTTACTTTGCATCTCATCAAAGTCAGAAAGTTGTTCATTAAAGTGACTTGTAAACCATCCTTACAACCGACTTAGCCAACTTGTGGTTTCTTGAGCTTTAAGGAGGGCATAGCATGTCAGTCATTCTTAATTAACTCCGTAAAATCGTTAATGGTGTCAACCCACGAGTCATGCCATAATTAAGTGAAGTACGATCGTCCGGGTGAGTGTAGTCCTGAGAAGGACTGTGGTGACACTGACATTGATTTGTTACACAAATCACTTGACTCTGATGATGACTTCCGCTCAGGTTGTCGAAACGTCAGTCAATGTCACCACAAACAGTCCTTCTCAGGACTACACTCACCCAGACGATCGTACTTCACTTAATCAATTAACTCCATGGGAAAATAAACTTAAGTTGTCTTTGAAGAAAAAACCATTACGTGTGTGTGAAGCTTTAAGAAAGAAACATTTACTTGAAGCATCAAAACTTTACTTGACTTGAGATATTTTTAAGTTCACTTTTTCTTTAGTGTAAAGACAACCATTAAAGTTTATGCTTAAAAATTGATGACGCCATCAGTGGCTCAAGTAAGAAGATAAATCTCCTTTAAGTGTAAGTTCCAGTTCCCACTCCTCGCTGAATTGTTCGTAAGACAGAACAGTGGACGAGAGAAGCTATTTGAGACATTTTAGCAAGCCCCACCTGAATAGGATCCAAGGCTAAGTTGATATTTGGATGGTTCACTCGACAGGGCGAAGTAATCATACTGCGCGTAGACGGTGTTACCCTCAGTATCTTCTAAATCCATCCTCAGTTTGTACCGCTTTTTGTTCAAAGTCGTCAGTTTGTTCAGTTTATCAAGTCCCAGCCAGTACTCCCCATTCAAATGACCAAACCCTGCTTTATAGTCGTTCCAACCCCGGAAGAAATCAACTGAACCGTCCAGTCTTTTTTGAAAGACCGTCCAGCCCCCACCAGTGGTGATCTGGTCACAGTAGACGTCGAAAGGTGGTTGTCCATCAGGCTGAATGGTGTACACACCGCTGGTTGTCTGACCGCAGTTGTAGAGGTCAGCGCAATCTCTTTGGTTCACTAAGAAGGAATCATACGCCAATCGTGGTGTGTGTCATCAAAAGTTGATACAGAAAAATTGACCGTTAAAAACCTAGAATTCCAACGAACCGAGTAGCGGTGGAAATATTTATATTCTAGTCAAATAAAGTCTTCCTACCTTCACTCTACTGTTTCTTGTCCCTTTCTGGGACGTCTAAATGCAATATCCATCATCGCTTTTTTTAAATCCCAGGTCACTGTCCATTCTAAATAAATTAGAATTTTTCACGGTCTCTAAGTTCGAGCGTCCAAATTACCTTTTCAAAGCTACAAGTAGAGAGGATTTTTTCGCTAATTTGTTCCTCAGTTTCCAGACCAAAGCGCTAAAAGAACGTGTCCGCGTTTTGTCATAGTCAATTACAATGAAACGTTAAACATTTTCGAAATCGCATACAAAAATTGTTCTCGGAGAAAAAATATTTAGTTAAATTAAAATTTTCGAAGAGAGGTTTTTGTTGTTCATTTCAGTGTTTAACTAGCTGCTGTCCAAATTTCAGTGCAAACGAACAAATTCTCTTTGAGGTTTAGCTCATTAAGGGCTGGTTCACACTTTGACATAAGCATAAGCATAAGCATAAGAAAAATATATGTGTGAACCGGGGTTATATAAGCATAAGCATAAGCATAAACACAAGGAATGGAAAAACTTCCATTCCTTGTGCTTATGCTTATGCTTATGTAACCCCGGTTCACACATATATTTTGCTTATGCTTATGTTTATGCTTGTGTGCTTATGTCAAAGTGTGAACCAGCCCTAAGGTGTCCCCCTCGAGTGAAAGTTGATTCGATAAAACCGTGCTTAAGAATGTCAATCAAAAGGGGAACTTTTACCTACTGCAAGTAAAACCGCCATTTCTCCACCAGTATTTAGTCTTTTTCGATATTTTTTTATATCAATTAGAGGTCACATTTTAACCATTACTTTAAGCCAAAAATCCAAGTTTGAAGAAAATTGCCGAAATGATGGTACACGGTAACCTTAATCTTCTGGTTGATCGCGGTCATTTTCACAACCAAAAAACGTTTCCTGTCGTGAGTGTTTTACCTGCGGAACAGTTGGCTTTCGTTCCAAGAAGCACATCTATTTTCCTCTCGAGGTTTGTGTTCTGTCGTGAGATTTTCTCCATTTTCTTCTCCATGGTATTTTGCTTGCTTACTAGTGTTTTTAAGAGTTCACAAATGGGACAGTTATAATTCGTTGTCTGCTGTGATAATCTTGCTCCAAAGACGAGCACATCGCTAGGAGACAGAATAAAACAAATCAGGAAAATTTCGAGATACGTTGGCCGCGCCATATTGAGAGACCAAGAGGCGAGTCAGCTCTTGAAATGAATTCAGATGTATTCAGCTGTAACCCTGTATTTATACAGCTTTAGCGAATGATATTATTCGTGAAATGCGCTAAAACGGATGAGGATCAACTCTGTCATTTAAGGACGTCTTGCACGTCTTACAAAGTTCATTTGGTAACCTGATCTGCTGTTCACACCTAGTCGGACTGCTCAAGATCTCTTAGTTGCAGTGTGACTTTCATGACCGCGCAAATCGAACCACCCCATCCATACCCCTATCCCTTCCCCTTCCACGAAAACACTAAAACAAGAAACACAGCCAATTTCATATCCGCAAGCAGGGGATCTGTCTGTAATCATTTGTTTCAGATGAAGTCAAAACAGGCGCAAATGTCCTCTTGCAGCACACACCATGCCAAGTACATACTGAGGCATGATATGATGCACGCATTTTCCAATTACAATGTCCTATACATGCTAAAATCATACCTGGGGATAGTCAATCAGCTACGATTAACACAGATAGAAGACGATATGTGTTTACAACCGTACCTGCGTTAACACAGGGTCGATGAAAATTAAACGTTTTTACTAAAGCGGAAGTGAATCATCCGGAACTAATTACACTCAGACAAGGCATCAGTGATTCCGATCACTCTAAATGGTAACACAAAAAGACAAAGGGGCTCCAAGGGAAAGAAATAGAGGCGAGGAACAGAGAATTCGCATCCACCATAACTTTCGTATTGGCTACAAACCAGTCTGCGGAAGTCTTTTAGCCTTAACTCTCGTTGCGCACGCCAGAATCGTAGCACTGAGCATTGTACGCGGCACCTGAGGAGGGGGGTACTCCCTTATATGGGTTATATAGGTATGTGTGGCGCCAAAGGGTATGGTTTTTTAGCCGTTTCGGTCTGAAATAGGGTATCAATTATGACCATTTTGGGCTAAAGTAGGGTATGGTTTGTGCACTCTACCCTTAAATTGGGTATGTTTTTGAGAAGAAGCTACTCCTTCATCATTAGGCGATAACACCATTTTCCTAATGTTTACGCCAGCCGTCTACGTGCCGCAACAGCCTGTCACGCGCTCCGGCAGGTCTGAAATTGGGTAAGGAAAATCACAGATTTTGGTCTGAAATAGGGTAAGGGTTTCAGGTAGCGTGCCGCACACCCCTACACAATTTTTCTGGAAGTACCCTCCCCCCCCCCCACCTTTCCACCGATATTGGCTGCACCTGGATTGTGGCAATACAAACTTAAAAATCTAACTGAAAGAATTCTTTTTCTGCATTGAAAGCAGCATTGATCTGGAATCCCTGCAAACATTCCACACCACCCCCAATAAATTAGAAAACCAGAAACTTAAAATAATCTCTCATTCAGACACGAGTGCAGTCACATTACAAGAAATATTAAAATTGAAAGGTTTCATAGTACCTCCTCATTTAATGTATGAAGCAGAAATCCGTCTATATCTGAATATTAATTTATTAATGCTAATTATACAAGTACAGCTTCTTTACAAGGAATCATACTGTAATGTTGTTCTCTGTTTCTCCTGCTGATTGTAAAAGAATTGCATTCTCAACCTGCATACTCAATGAAGGCCCTTACGTTAAATGTGAGGGAACCAGAAAATATTTTGTTCCCAGTTTTCATCTACAGTTAGCCTGCTTGCAAGAGGTAGTTTGTATACACAGGAAGTTGTTTGTGTAAGCATGACAGTTTAAAGCCCGGCAAATCCAGTCACCATATTGGACAAGTTAGTGGAAGATCTGGGATGAGTGACAAAGCGAGAGGGAGAGGGTAAGAAATCTTCCACTAACTTGTCCAACATGGTGACCGGATTTGCCGGGCTTCAAACTCTTTAAACTCTACATGTAGACCAGCTACCGTCTGCAAGTAGGGTAATCTACAACAGAAGCTTGGCCACTTAGCCAGGAGGCCAGGACATCTGACGTCCTCCAAGAATATGGATATGAAGATGGTACACTGATTGGGCAGCATCCCGACCATTGTTTATAACTGAAACCAAACACATCAAGTCAGCTAGGAGGAGAACTTGATTAAATTTACAACTACGTACAGAGCCTTTGTACTTATTGCACTGTAATAATTATGTAATTAATGGCTGCAAACAGGGGTTTCATTAGAAGCTGGCACCCGGCAAAAACAGCTGCCTACATTGTCAGAATTTACCTCTCACTGCTGCCTACTTTGTCTAGATTTCACTAAAATTATTAAAACATTAATCAGGTTGCCACTTACTTTAGCTAGCTCAGATGGCTATTTCAAAAAAATTATTGATTAGTTCTTTTAATGAACTATCTATTAAAGCATCCATGACTTTCAAAGACAAATGACAACAGATTGACATAAATAAAACTGATAACAGAGTAAGTGTTGTAAAGCAAAAAGCAAAGCAAATTTTACTTTGACCAATCACATGCAAACAACCCAATAAGCCAATCAGCTACATGTCTTAAAATCATAATTAAGAATTTCCCAAGTCCTTTGTGATAAATGGGGAGTAGTTGTTTTTAACAGTTCATTTCATTCAACAACAACAAGCAGCCATTGGGGGACAATGCTTTTCTTACCAAGCCTATATCCACTGTCATTCAGGTTTTCCTTCTGTGCAACAGTCTTTGCCACCCATAATAAATGGCCCAGAAGCTGACAGGAAGAATAGACCACAAACAAGATTTCATTTTTTCCATTACATCAACGTACATGTTTCTGATGTAAGAAATTGTACAGGGAGGTTACAAAAGCTACAAGCAGCTCATACAGTTGGTTACTTTAATTTAGCATTATAGACTGCGAAGGAACAATTAACAAACTCCACCTATTATGTTTGAAGCATTTTCATCAGGATTCACACCAGATGCCCTAACCACTGAGCTACAGGAATCCCTAGTGAGCCACCTCATTTATCTAGTAGTTTACTATACAAAGTGCCCACTGGTTTGCTGGCTCAACAATGTAAATATGATTCAATGTGATGATGCAGTTATTAATGAGAGTGATGTATATGAAATGAATCATATTAATGAATCATATATATTTA
>OX419336.1:41119380-41144380 GCA_948470475.1 Galaxea fascicularis | reverse complement strand
CTAAAGTGATGACGTCATAAAAATGACATTTCTGAAATTATGGGATTTGTCAGGATATTCTGAAAGAACAATATCCAAGAGGCCTACTTACAGGCCTTACTTTTGGGTCGACCCAAAAAATTTTTAGAAGGGTTTGTATGGAATTTTGTAAGCATAACTGGGCTACGATCTCAGAGACAATTTGCCCCCAAATGCTCATTTTTGGCAAGTAGGCCTCTTGGATATTGTTCTTTCAGAATATCCTGACAAATCCCATAATTTCAGAAATTTCATTTTTGTGACTTCATACTTTAGTACTCTATTGTGGTGGCCTGAAAGGTTCGATTGCAAAATTAGTGAAAAACAAGGCCGTACCCCGCAGAGAAAAATTGCTACCGACAGAGTTTTATGTCATATCTATTTGTTTGTTTGTTTTTTCTTTTTCAATGTCTAGCCTTTTCCGGAACCTGATAAAATATGTTTTTGCCGATGTGAAATTGCGCCGCTTATCGGTTATTTGTATTTTTCTGAAGACACTCACACAAAGAAACGAAAAAGGAAATAAAAAGACTTATACATTCGAATTTTGTAACACGAAATCAAACCGGATCGAAACTAGGGTATTTTGCTTTGGTCTTTTTACACCTTTACTGCCTTACTGACAGAAAGCACCAAGGGTGTTAAAAATATATATCTTAAACCCCGTGCTATGAATGTCACATTCAATAATTCAAAGCTTCGAGTTAACTTGACTTTATCGACGTAGGGGTATCTATTTTTCCGGGGGAGTTTATTTTCCGGGGGAGTTTATTTTCCGGGTAAATTTACCCGAATACAGTAGAACCCCGGTAACTCGAACTCTGAAGGGAAACGAAACACTGTTCGAGTTAGCGGGTTTCGAGTTATCGGGGTCGATGAAAATATTCAATTTTCCAGGTTAATAATTGATAGTTTATTGAGTGCAAATTAAACTCATTTGACGAGAAACTAATACATTTTGTAACAACTGTAACCATTATGCATTCATACGACAATGCAATACTGTGAAATACGGTAAATAACTGTCAAATACGTGATATGTTCGTTGCACTTATTAAAATCAAATTGCTCCAGTCTTTGTTCAAGTGTTAGAATTCGATCAAACGATAAGAAAAGCTAAATTAAAATGGGATATCAATGGGCTTTTGTAACGCAGGGCAGGAATTACGTGACTACCAGTATTGGTTTGGAGGGAGGGGGGAGTTATGCTGTTCACACCCTAATTTGAAAGGTCTTTGTACTGTAACATTTTAGTATAAAGCTAATTCTCTTATTAATCTTGTTAAAACCCTGATTAAGTCTGTGTGACCCGACGAAATCGGTTGGACAATAAACGAAGTTGACAACATCCGTTGCCCAGTGCATGCCACTCTCTAATGAAAAAAAAATATAGAAACGGGGATCGACAAGTTTTGTCCGAAAAAAGTTATTTACGTTGAGGATTGAGAGGGGTGGGGAGCTTCAGCCCCCTCAGCACCCCCACCTCGTACGCCACTGCTTGACTTTACAGCCATATGTCAGAGGAGCAGTCTCCGCCCGGATATCGAACTTCATGAGCAAGTGCAGGACCATCCGGCTCTTCTCCAAAGTCCACGCAGAAATCAGGATTCAACTTGAGTCCGCCATTCACCGGATCAACGTCGACTTGAAGCAGCATGCAGCCTTTTCTATTTTTGAAAGGAATTCCAAAGGAACGCACAATGCATGAGAAAGAGTTTCTCTGCTTGGGACATAAAATATTCATGATGAGCAGGGCTCGCAGAGCAAGTACGGGCCCCAGGAGGGGGACTGACTCTATGAAAATGGTTAAAACGCAGACTTATTCCGTCAGGCTTGGGTGTTTGCCCGCGAGGTCCACCAACTTTACCTGACTGTGAAAGTACTTTTCATTTCTGGAACTGTATTTTTTTTTCCCAGAAATGGGGGGGGGGGGAGGGGGGACTGGCCCCGCCTCGGCCTCTCCTCCTACGCGGACCCTGATGTGTCTAGAATAACAAGATAAACAAGAAACTCTATCTTTAAGTCCAATGCCGCTCACGTGGTTATCCCAGTGAATAATCTTATTCCTTGATTTTATTCGATAACGTTCTCAAGAGGGGAACTTAATAGCGTAAATGCATAAGTTCATGTAAACTTACAGTGATTGGTGGTGTAAATAAAGAAGATTAAGATGAGATTGCAGTCATACTTAATTTTATGAAAACCCAATGAGTTCCTCTAAAGGCTGAGTGAGATGATAGTTTTACACCAACTTACTTGGAGAGGTTAGGGTAAAACTGATTGTCCCACACACTAAACAAAGACATAGTGACGTAGAGTCGTTTTCCATCCAAACTGAGTTGAATCATCTGCGGTCCGCCCTCCACTCGTTTTCCCTTCACGAAACAGGGCTTAGGCTGTCCACTCAGCTCAGAATCTTCCGTCACCTTCACAGGACCATCGCTAGCGACGCTACCACCTATGAACAACTGCAAAATTGAAAGTTAACTGCTCAAGTCACAAACATGATGGATGCAAGTAGTATAACAAGGAGTTCAAACTAGTAGAACTCACACAAACGCTTCTAAAATATGCGTACAGATGTTTTTAAACATGCTTGGAGCCCGCGTGCGAACAGAATTCCGAGACAGGTCAAACAAGCATCATACAAGCCAGAAAACTAAGGAGAACTGATCTACAACGACTAAACCCGAGCGCCATTGGGCCCATGATGTTGACGCCTTCTCAAGACCGGGTAAGCCGGGACTGGCTTGTAGTAAAAAACTAAGTTCACTTTGCACCGCATCTCTGCTGCATAAAGGCGTTACGAAATTTGCACTTTAAGGCTTTTTGCTCTCAACTTAACCGCCGTGTGAACATGGTTCGGACCCTGCCTCCGCAGAAGGTTTGTGACTGACCAAGAAAACAATGCAATTTTGGGTTGTTGCAGACCTCAAACATCGGCCTGAACACTTAGTTGCATGACCATGTACATTTTAGTACGAATGGAATTGATTAAACAAACAAAACGTGCATGAATTGATTCTTATAAACTGATTGAATCTCTTAATTTTGTACAGGTGGTGCCCTAACAGCACAGATCTACAGGTCTAAGGTGTCAAACGGATTCATTTATAGAAAGAAAATCAGACGAAAAAATGTCATTGAAAATCTCCATTTAAAATGTTGCATCCTATTTGGATGATTCGACGCACTTACTTGTTTACAGAGCCAAAATGCAAAAGTTGAAACTACATAGCCAGGAAAATCATTACGTATCAAAAGTGATTTTCTAGTTGCTAGGATTGTTCATGAAAGCCGCTCGCTAGACTCTTACTAGTATTTGAAAAAGTGGTGCATGAGTCCGCGTTAGCCTACCTGGCCAACCAGTTTTGGGTTTTTAGGGTCTGATATGTCGTACTGTCTAATGTCCCCATGAAGCCAGTTACCAAAATATAGGTATTTGTCGTCCAGGGAGAGAAGTATGTCTGTTATTAAACCTGCAAAAGAGACACGAATCCAAGTTTATGTGGTTGTCTTGTGGTCGAGAGATGCGATACATCCGAATATTATTCAATCTATGGCTAAACTGCAACACATAGTCTGAAACAACTTAATGAGCGAGGTAAAATTCCACTCACCAGGCATCTCTGGTAACGCCCAGCCTTCCACTTTCTTGTTTGGAACTTTAATCACCGTTTCAGCACTCCAGGTTTTCTCCTGCAAATAATAAACCGTACGAAAAAATAACGATATTGAAAAAGAGCACAAGGTTAGGGCAGGTTTCACCGATCAACTCACATATTGACATTTATCTTAAGATATTTTCAATTGATTTAGTTGAAGCTAATTTCGTTGCTCATCCCTGCGCAAAATAATGCTATCCTCTTTGAGTATGTACAATGAATCTCCACCCGAGTTCTATAGCGTGTCATGTTATTCAGTCGTTGTTTATTTTTTAAATTGATTTGTTCTTGTTCATTATCTTTTTAATTGCGTTTTAGGCTTGCCTCATTTTTGAAGAATCTCACAATGCTGCTAGCCAGAGCACATCCCACAAATCCTTGCGTCTGGTCAGGGTCGTGCAAGAATCTAATCTCCAGGGGAATGGTACCGACTCCCAGGTCAATTGTTTGTTGCATGGTTCGTGAAGTCCAGTCCCAAACGTTCAGGCGAGAACCGTATTTCCCTGAAGTGACAAATGCAAAGGTCCTTTTTACAAGTGGTCTCCGGTGTTACTACATGGATCACTCACTAATTTGCTTGTAGTGTTTCCTGCCGGAATTCTCATGGGCATTGGAGTAAAAGGAGCAGAAACTGATCGATAGAGCGCTGTAACAACACTAGCTGCTACTTTATTCATCTATAGCAATGATGGTGACCCGAGTTAACCAAGAAGGTGTTGCTTCCTTTGCGCTGTTAGTGTTAACGAGAATTTCGTTCAAAAAAACACTGTTGTAACAACGTAGCCTTTTTGGCAGGGGTTGCGTCCAAAGAGAATAAGGGAAGAGAAAGATAACAACGAGTAGGAGGGGCGGGGGGGGGGGGGAGAGGCTTAACAAAGATTCCCCTTACCCGCTGCCACGTCCTCCACTTTAAACCCATTAGTGAAAGCGCTGGGGGCTCCCCACTCAGAGCTGATCATTACATTGTGACGAGGCTGATACCAGAAGTCGTATCCCATTGGTGCTGGTTTATTCTCTGCTTCCCAGCGTCCTTTGACGTCAAAAGTCTTACCGTCAAGAATAACGAAACCACCTGTTAAACAAGAATAGTTTACAAACAATAAAAACTATAATGGTAAATATGACTAGACTGATATGCAAAGGAAGTGACACTACCAAAATGTTAACACGGCGCCCGGCATCGACAGCCTGCGGCAAATAATTAATCCTTTCCGGAAAGTTAAATTTCTGCCTGTACTATCACCCATTGGGCTGAAGATTAAAGGGAACCTCCTCTCTTACGAAAAATTGACGCTAAATTGTTGGAAATGATTACTAGATTCTAAAAAATTTACTTGAAGACGTGACATATCTTTTTACTGTACAAAACAATTGGTTAAAAAACGACTTCCTGACAATACACCATTTTGCTAAGGATCAGTTCCGAGTGAATTGTGGGTAGATCCAGTCCTTTGTGGGGGCAAACAGCCTTTTAAAGACGTAATTTAAAATTCAAATTTTGACCGTTTGCCCCCATAAAGGACTGAATCTACCCGTAATTCACTTGGAACTGATCATTAGCAAAATGGTGTATTGCAACCAATTGACGATATAAAATCCAAAATAACGGCGCTGAAATTTAAAAATGGAAATGAGCGTTAATGATAGCTATTTTTTGTACACTGAAAAGATATTTTCCAGTTTTCAAGTAAATTTTGGTATCTAGTAATCATTTCCAACAATTTAGCGTCAATTTGTCATCATAATACCTTCCTCCTTTCCCTCTGGGTTTCCCATGGCGCTGATCATGATTTCTCCGCTTCCCAGACAGTGTGCCGTGTGAAGGTAACCCAGACCAGTCTTGTTAACCTCCTCTGGCTCAATAATCTGAAATAACGAGGAAAAAAACGTTTCAAAATTGGAAGTTCAAATGGATCTCGTGACCATTCTTTTGTAAAAGCCAACTTGCGCTCGCCCACAGCAATTTAAGTCTTCACAAAAAAATGTTTCCGTGAGTTAATCTACTCTCCATGGAGCAGATTTATGGATTAGATGAGGCTTACTGGAGGAGATAGCAGACAGCAAGAACATAGAAATGAAGTAGCTGCTTCATGCATGCCCTAATCCGTTTTGTTACAGACTGTGAGCAAGCATTAATCTTTCAGTCTCTCAATAACTTCAATCAGAAGTCCGGCCTCTTTCAGTATTTTTTCTCTTGTGAAGCTGGCAAAGGGGAAGCACCCCAGGAAATTGAACACCACCCTATGCCCGGTGTTTTAATTCTCACCTTGTGAATGCGCGGTGCTCTGGGGTCGTTTTCAACATCAACGATGTAAATTCTGCTGGAGTTTAGTGCTGGCATAACCAGGCGGTTTCTTTTCTGATTAGGATCTCCGTGGCAGCTGAATAAAAAAAAATCAAACATATGAATAAAGGCGTTCGTTTCTAAAGAAACTGTGGTGCTGCGTAGGTGGGGAAGTGGTTTACGAAAATTTGGGTTTTATAACTTAGCCACCGTACAGGGAAAAACTGAACTGAGGTTTCGAGCGAATCGAGGAATTATGAGTTGTGTGTTGTTTATATAATGGAGGAGGAGCTACGCTATTGGTGGAATTTAGTTTTCGTTGAGACCGTAGGGATTACGTCTGCCGATTTAGAAGATGAATTTTTGTTCTAAGTTCTTGCTGCTTTCCGCGGTACCTTGTTGTAGGGAAAGGCGGCAGATCGCCATGTCTTGTTTGGAGTGGTTAGGGAGATTAAAATCAAACGTAGTAGTTTGCTTTAGTACTTCCTTCCATTCTCTTCTTTTTCTTCGGTTACTTCTCTTCTGTCCTTTTGTATGTCAGGTTTCCAGTCGAATTTTCTGTTTTACACTATTCGATAAATAATGTTTTGTTCCATTCAACTCTCTCCTTTTGCTTCTATTCACGAATTTATTTCTATGTTGTTCAATTGATCGGCAGGCCAGCTGGGTGAATGGCTGTCTGGTTAGTTGGTTGTTTGTTTGCTTCGCTTCTTCTTTTATTGTCTAGTTAGCGATTAACTAGCTGATTAGAGGGACGAATAAAAGAGGTGACTTCAATATTTTATAACCATCAAGACGCGTAATATTTCATCAGTTATTAGGTCAGTCAATCAAGCGTCCATTCGAACTCATTCTTATACGGTAACCACCTCTATTTATTCAATTATTCCATTGGTAAATTAAAATCATGATATATTTTCTTGTCACTGACCTACTGCAGGCATTCCATCCACTGTGATGTAACTCGTCCCCCAAATAAGGAACTGACAGGCGGTGTATGACCTAGCAGATAAAAGATTTATTAAACCGAGACGGACCATGGCTTTTTAACTGCAGACTGCAAATCAACTCAAATCAGTATAATAATTACAAGTTCAAACCAAGTCCTTGTTTTGTTTAATTGCCTTTTAGTGCTTCGCAGCCCCGATGGGCCCTAAACAACTTTTGCTTGGAGTACTGTCGCTCGCTCCCCTTCCCTATCCCTGGTATAGGCTGAATTTCCCATCATGCGCCGAAAGACAGTGCAGTAACATAATTACACCGTTCCACATCCCATTTACCTATTGAACAGTTCCTACTGATTCCTTTAAAAGCCACTCAGTGCTTTACTTTGTTTTGTTTTAACAGTTCCCTAGTATTCTAACCTGAGAATACGTTGGAGAATTAGGATCAGCATCAACCGTGGCGAGATAGTCGGGTTTTTCTATTCCAGTGTTGGTGAAGATGCAGGGCAAATACAGCAATTTTTCCCTCGGACCTTTCATGGCGTCAAGAGGGGTAGCATATCCTGGTCCACATTTACAAGAATCTACGATAGCAACAAGAAAAATTCAATGCAGTAAACACAGATACGTAAATATACCTTTTCACGGTTTTTTCTCAACTCTTGATTTTGACCAGGTAGCGAAAACTCTTTCGACACTGCTAGAAAGAGCAGCTAAAAATTATTATTATATGGCTAGTGTTTGTATAGACGATATAACGCGCGCTCTGATTGGCTAAGCGAAGTGAAGCGCTAGGGCATTATTCTCCCGTAATGCCCACGGGCCGATTACGGATGATGCAAATTAGGAACAAAAACAACAAAAAGTCATCCAAAGGCCACATTTGTTTTATTTACACTGAAAATTGTTGCCGCTAGAACAAAAAACTGAAAACACGACGAGGAAAACTGTTAGTGAGAAGTTTGACCTGGGTTTGGAAAACGTAATTATAGATTACAGTGAAGCAACGACTTCTGCTTGAACTAACTTTTTTTCTTTAGAACCGTTATGTTAGCCATATAATAAACAACTTAATAACCTCGACCGTTCGGTCGTTACGGGAAAATCTCAAACCTCGGCCTACCGTATTGACCTCGCTATCGCTCGGGCAATACGGCAAGGCCTCAGTTTGAGATTTTCCCGTAACGACCTCACTCTCGGTTATTAAGTAGTTAATAATACGGCCCAGTTTGAGAGTCACATCCACCCTAAAAAAAAAAGCGAAAATATGGTTCTACATTTAAAGCCGGAAAAAGTATATATAACCATGCGCTTAAAAAACTTCAAAATTTGGCTAAATCTACTGACTTTTAACTAAGGTGCTCTTTTGGCACTCGTACTGGCCAACATGAAAAGTTGAAAAAATAAGGTTTTAGGGTGATAACGCATGGTCAAGAGCCATAATGGCTCTTGGCATGGTACAGACTTCAGATAACATCCCCCTCTAGCCTATATATGGGCGTCATGCAGAGTATAGAGAGGGTCCCAGGGTGTATTGTGCTTTGAGTGATTCTGTTGCCTTTCATGACTTTTTTATAATAGCGTGACAGAGAATCCTTGATGACAAAAATCAGAAACCTGATCTTAACACAACATAACAAAGCATAAAATTTGACATTTCCCTTTTTCACTTCTTACAACATTTCTACTTCCTGAACAGGTACCTGGCATAATCAAAAAATTTTACTGAATATTTTCGTCCTTGATTCAATCAGTGCTAGCGAGAAACAGTTAGCTAGAGGTTATGCACGAACAAAACCGAAAGTAATGTAGAAGAAAGACTGTCTTTCTTCTTTATCATTTCGGTCATGTATTTACGAAATAAAAATCAGTAATAATGGATGATAGCGAGAAGAAGGGTGAAAATTATCTGAGCAGGCTCTTTCCAATTACCGGTCGCGTGCTCGAGTTCTAGCCAAAATACTTAAGCAGTTAAAGATTCTATGAGTAAAACAATCTTGTCGACTGCATCGCAAGAGTCTCTTAAAATAACTCCCACCCTACAAATGGACAAATCAAGTTTCTTGATTCTTTGCCTGATGCCGCCGTAAAACACATGTTGTTTCCTCGGCAATTCCATACAAAGCCTCGTGGCTACTGTTGATTGCATTGTTGCGTGCGGGCAAGTTGGAAATGTGGATGAAGTTGTTCATTGGCGAGCTAGCGGTTGAAAACTCAAGTAGCAGTTAGCGCTGCAAAGCAAATGAACATTGCTTCACAAGTCAGATGAACAGTGACTACCGACTGCCTTCGGTCGGCGGACGTACGTGGCCATGCGCCCCTAAAATTTGCACCGCCAATTGTTAACACAGAAACTGAGCCACTAGTAAACAATCAATAAGGAAGGGTGGCAACGAAAACTTACTTTCAGTCATGTCGGGTGTTAAAATATCCTTCAGTTCAATCCGTTAGGGTTCTTTCCGTTCCGTTAGTGGAGACCAAACGCCTTCCATGCATGAGCAACCAAACAAACCAAAGCATGACCAGGCGAAAATATCGGTCACACATCGGTGAAGCCATACAAGTATGTAAATCTAAACTAAGCTTTGGATTCTGTCACACTAGGGCAGATATCATTATTGTCACTATTGTTGCCATGTAAAATAAAAGAAAAAATGTTTTGCGAGCTTTATAGAGATGGTAACACCATGTTAAACCGGAAGAAAATACAAGGCCGTGTTATTGAGCTCAACAGTTCGATCAGACGGGGTTTTGATTGATTTTGCTTGAGAGCCCCTATATAATGATAAAACGTTCGGCTAGGCATCGTTACGCTCCCACGCTACGCATGAAAAGTTATTTATTTTCCTTTATTTACGGTCCGTTTTACCGCAGTATTTTTTCGTAGACAGCTGCATGCTATCATACTAGAGGTCACCACAGGGATTAATTAAGTATGAAAATGTCTGTGTTGACCTTTGTAATGTACTCAACGTACTGGGGAAATTATAAGGCTTTGTACAAGGAAAAAGCGTATCGGATTTGAAGGGAAAATTAGAAATGATTTTCAATAAAAACTTTTTTGAACGCCTTTGTGGTACTTTTTGTGTCCTGTGTGGTTCTTGGGCCGATTTGAAGGGATTTGGTGGAGTTTCCGAGTTCCAACGGTTTCTCTCTATATATATTTATATAGAGAGAGAACCGTTGGAACTGACACTCCACCAAATCGGAATTCGGATACAGGGTTTTGGGGCTTTTTGAGGTCAGAAGACCGGAAGTCGAGCGATAATAAACATTTTCCGCTTCTTAACTCAGACCGGAAATAATTTGTTTGGACTCGGTATTTCATTTAACTATTTCCTGAGTTGTTATTGAGTTGTTGTTGTTATCATCAAATATCACTAACGTACTAACGTGCTGAGTGGTAAGTTTTGAAAACTAGATTTGCCACCACGCCCATAAAGATCTTTCATTTACCGACTCTACCGACGCAAGTCTTCAGTTTTTACCGGAAGTAGACCCTCCCTCCAGTTGGATCCCAGACTTCCACTCTCCAAACGTCCTTTGTTGTTCCCTTCTGTCAGATTTTCGCAGTGGCTGTTTGTTTGGTATATTTGTTGGGCTTTGATATTTAAAAATGTTTCTTTCTACACGAAAAAATTGATACCAGAACATCACAAAAAATGACATAGTAATGTCTGCCTGCGACAATTTTGTGGAGCAACTATGGAGAAAAGGAAAATGTGCAAACTGTTTTCAGTCGCGGGAGAGACATCAAAATGGTGATCAACTTTTCACCGACACCAGGTCCGCTGTTTCGTCGAACTTTAGACCCAAGCGAGTTTTGGTTCATCCTCAGAGCCCAAACACTCAAAATGTCAAAGCAATGAACGTTGAAAGGACGGTTAATTCATTTAAGGTAGGAAATGGCCAAGAGGAAAATAGCCGGGAAGGTGTGAAGAACATAAAAACCAGCGGACCTTGTAGAACCGACAACATCAAGGGCCGCGGTGATATTGCGTGCGATAAAAGTAAACAAGAAGAAGTGTTTGAATCGGTTGTTGTTACTAAACCAAAGCCGGTACCTCGGCCGAAGCCAAGACAGCCTTCCAGAGTAGCAGAGTGTGGTAAAAGTGAAATAAATCGTGACGAAAGTCCACAGGAATCAAAAGAAGTGGTAAGTGATTCCGCACAGCTCGAGAACTCTCTTGGGAAATCCCACAATAGACCACAATGTAACGCAAACTCTTTTGAAAATTCAGAGCTTGTACTTTCAATACTGGATCACGACTTAAGCGAGTCCAAAGGATCATACAGCAAATCAAATATTGAAACAGTGTGTGAAACAATTATTGACGAGGAAGTCGAAGTGGAAACAGAAGAATCAATTGATATGGAGTCTATAGATGGCAACGAGGATGACATCATGTCTTCGAATGCGGCCGCTGAGGATTCTTCGCAAAGGCAAAAAGACCTTTCAGAGCTTGAGATTGAAGCCGATGATGACAGTGATGTGGATGGCTACGTTCCGATGAAAAGAAATATTGTTTTGTTTACTGCCGAGTCTATTCAAGTGCATAATATTCACAAGGCAGATGTTGTGGAACCAAACATCAAAGCCAGTCACGATTTACACAGAAAAACCATCAGCGACAATGAAACTAATAAGTTGGCGGGAACATGTGATTCTGAAATTAACGGTGAAAGCGAAAACTCTTCTCGTATTTTAGAATTTCGAAATCCTTTGTGTCTGATGACAAACGAGATGGAAAACGGTGACTCTCAGATAGATAATGGCGCATGTGACAAATTGAATTCTAATAAGATTAGCAATAAACCTAACAGTGCCGAGCCTTTCCATGTAAACAGACAAGCTAGCACAAGCAGCAGTGATACAGGCTCTGGCAACAATGATTCGGGGTACGAAAACACTCGTAAGTCAACTAGGAGTGATTCTACGAATAGTGCTTCAGACAATGCTACTGATGTAGCTGCTAATTTGAATACTGAAGCAACCAATTCAGTTGACAGGCCTCCTGTTTTCACAGAAAGAAATGGTGATTTTGCTGTTGATTGCAGTGAAACTTCCAGTAGTTCTTGGGGAAGCAGCACATGGGACAGTTGCAGTACATCTGATTTCCAAGAAAACAGCTGTGAAGGTCTGCTCGTGGAAAAAGCATCTGGAAGATTACTGGCAAGGAATAAGGCTGACAAACCTTCCTCCAAGGTGCTTATGACCCAGCTTAGAAATGAACAGTCACCTGCAACAGACAAAGGCAATGTTAACACTGGCCATGTTTATGTGAATACAACAGCGAAACCTATCACAAAACCATATAAAGTGGTTGATATCAGTACAGGTGTCTCCTTTCCAACTTTAGAGAGCCAAAATGATGTACCACCCCTACCCCCAAAGGAAAAGGACTTGAAAAGGGATAGGGTAGAGGAGTTCAAACATCATGTATACCTAGAGCCATCTCAGGAGGCTCCAAGTGTTCCAGAACAGGGTCCACCTGATGAAAAGAAAGACTCTGTGCCTGTTCCAAAGAGAACTGCTTTCTCCAGCCGTTCACCTAGCCCCTCTCCCAACAGTGCTACAGATATGGGTGGGGCAAACCGTAGAGCCCCAGCCCCTAGACCACGCTCGAGAGTGCCATCTCAGTTTGGTACCTTACCCAAACCTGCACCTCGCATGTCAAAGATTCTTAATGATGCACCCCAAGTGGAGAACAAGGATGCTCTGGAGGAAAAGGTGGTCCCAGTACTGGCTGTGGGTAAGTTGTGTAAATTGTCTTTCAGAAAACTGTGTTTACCTGTTTGTCTGTTGATCAAAAATGAAGAATTTTTAATGATGTTCCATTGAGACACTGCATGGATATTAATTTTGTGGAATCACACAGATATGGTAATTTTTGAGAGTAAAGTGAGATGGTGAATTTTAAGCATTGAAATAATTGATTAAAGATGCAGTTTTTATCTATACTGCCACACACATGCTTGAAAAAGAATTTCAGCTTAGCCCAGCTGTCATGAGTCTCCTAAAGCAGCCAGCAAATGGATGATGGGTTGACGGTTCAACTCCTGTCAAAATTATCTTTCTGGGCATGCATGTGATAGCGGAGGTAAAGATACATCAGCAGATTTTCTTTAGTTTATTAGATTTAACTTTTACCCTCTTTCAGGATAGCAAACTGTGATACCCCCTAAACACACTCAATAAAAATTTTGCCATATTTTCTGTGGAATGGACAAAATAAAATGCACTTAACTCAAGAAATTTAAACATTTCTGGGGAAAAAGTTAGCTTGTTTTAGAAATTTACTGCCACAGTAAGTATAAAGTCATTTGCTAATGTTGCAGTTTTTGTCTGCATTTTTTCTATTAAATCAATACTTTCTTCAACATTAAAAGACGTGTTGTTGCTATTTAAAAACAAAAATTAATTACATGGACAAACAGGTCAATCCTTTGACTGGGGAAATTGTCTACACAGTCAAAATCGCTGTTCTTTATATCTTTAATTTGTTGTGAACAAGCCTAAACTTTGTCACCTTTTGCCTTATTATTTGGTCAGACTTACATTTTCTGATAACAAAGGGATAGGAAATGTCTTGAGGCTATATCTGAGTTGTAATAATTTCTTAAAAGCAACCCAGAAGTACATGAAATAATTTTCCTTTTATTATAACCCACATACCCTGAGTTGTGTTAATGCACAACTGTGCAATGTGTGTACTATATACATGATGTTTCAAAAGGTTTCAGTGTATGTTTTTTTTATGTACAAAACTTTTATTACTTGCCATGTATTATTCATAAAAATAATATCTAGCTTTCATGTCATATCTCATATGAATTAAACTTTGAAATAGTCAACCCTAATACTTTCAATCTAATTTTGTTCAGCTGAAAACATTGAAAAGTGAATTTTAATTTTAATTTCCTAAATTCATTTCTTAAATGTACATAGTCATGTAGATATTAACCAAATGAAAGTTTTGTGTACACACAAGTAAAGAAATTTTGAAACCTTTTACATGTTTGCAAATCAAGCTAAGAGGAAGCCACATTAACTATTTATGGTTGCAAGTGGCAATAAGCTTTTTATATTGTACTGCATCACACAGAAGTATTCATTTTTTTGAATTATGTAAATCGCAGTTGAAGTCTAGACATCTCTTATCATTCTGATCAGCTTTCAAGTAATGTCTTATCATGAGACAATTAAAGTGGCTTGATTAATTAAAATGGAATGAACATCATGTTTTTGCTTTGTTGAAACTGTCAAATCTTATCAGAGCAATAATATTATTCTGCATCTGCCTTTAGCTCAAATCTCAGTTTGCAGTGCTGACTTTTCTTAGGGTCTTAATGGGCACTATTAATAATATTATTTTTGTGTCTCATATATCTGATGCTATTTTGCTGTAGTTTAGTCTGTGAGGTTCTCTTTGAAAAGATAATTTACACTATTTTGTTTGAGCTTGTATTTGGCCTAAGGTGCAGTGAGATTTCCTGTTTCTTATCTATTCATTTATTAATACAAGATGCTTGTTATCTGTTGTAACACATGTCCTTCTAGGTGCATATACACTGTGATGACAAATTCACCTTATCCCAAAGATTAGATGATAAAATGTGGTATCATAATTCTCTAGTCATTGCTCACAGAAAGGCAACCTTAATGATTATCACAATATTGCAAGTCAGCATTCTCTTTTCAACTTTTCTGTAGCTTAGTCTGTAAGATCCACTTTGGAAAGATAATTTACAATATTTTGTTTGAGCTTGTACTGGTCTTGGATCCATCCTGTCAGGTTTCCTTTATTACAGCAGAACAGTTTCTTATCTATTATTAATACAACATGCTTTTAATCTCTTGTAGCACATATTCTTTTGCATACATTAACACTGTGGTGACAAATTCAGCTTATCCCACGATTAGGTGATAAAATCTGTGGTATTATAATTCTCTGGTCATTGCTTAGAGAAAGGCAACCTTAATATTTACAATATCATATTATAATTTCACTGGATCTTGTTGAATTTTTGTCTGCAATAAGTGTGTATGTTGCAGTTCAATTTTATTCTTGGTTTAAATTTTCTTTTCCTTTGTTTGTGGGGTATGGTAATGTATGATTTACGAGTTTAAAACAAAGAAATAGAAAATTTAAACCAAGGATAAAATTGAAATACCACATGTACATCTTTGTTGTTCATGATTTGAAAATAATTTCTATTGACTTTCACTGTAGTACTGTATAAGTAATGAAACCAGGTCAGAATGGTCCTCCCAAAAGTTAAAAAACACCCCCTTCTGCAAAAAAAAAATCAGCAACCACATTAAACATGATTAGATAGGAGAGAGGGCCTGGTCTGCAGAAGCTAGTGTTTATACTGGGAAGTTCACTCTGTATGCAGCTAAATTTAAATTTTCAGAAGGTGTACTGTATTTCAGTGTTTCAGTCGATAATGAAATTTCAAAATACTGCTTTGACAGTGAAGTAATCGTTTATTTTAGTGATTCATTTGGCAGAAACTGGTTTGACTCAAATGTTGCTCTGCGATTGTTTCTGGGTGTTGTTTTCAAAAGGAAAAGGTCCTCCTGGCAAACGTTGTGTGAACTGTTCTCTCTATGTCTCCATCACCCCTCTTTTCATCCGTAACCAATTACTCATCGCCCAGACTCCTTCAGACCCTGCCATCTTTCTCTTTGTCCCAACAACCACTACGTTTTTGTTGTAGTAGCATTTGCATAAACATAATTTGCATTTAAAAGGAAAGGTAATATATATAATAAATGTGTTAGCAAAAAGCTAAAACACTGACTAGCATGAAATCTGGTTAAATGCTTTTTATGTGAGAGTGCATTAATGGTCTATATGATAAATTAACTTAATTTTACATCAATAAATAACGTAAACAACTAAAATGTTGTTTGTAATGTTACATTTTGCAATAAAAAGTAAACAGGTGAAAGAATGGTTCACTGACAAATCAATAATTGATTGATTGATTAATGAATTAAGTCAGTGAAGTGCTGAAGGCAAATAAACTTAAATTGGTTAAGTTAATCAAATTCACAAATGCAATGTCAAGTTAAGTGCATGTTATGTCACTATTGCTGTCTGCTGCTTGTGGCTTGTAACACTATTGTGTTGTTTAGAGTCTTTTTGTTTGATTGCAAATTAATTATTAAACTGGTCTTTTATTTTCTCATTTTATTTGTTTTTGTTGTTTTAGTTCCAGTCACACCATTGTCTCACACCCCAGCCTCTAATTCACCCACCCATCAACGAAAACCATCTCTTAAGAACTCAAATCAGATTCCAAGTCCAGCATCACCCCCCCTCCCTAGCAAAGGCATTATGGAAGAACAGTCTGAAAGCGCACATGTGAGTCCAGTGAAGGGTCAAAGTGATGCAGTAGGGGAGGAGCTGGAGGGGGTACTCAAACCCAAAAGAACTGCCCCACCCCCTCCCCCTACTGGTAAGACTGTTTAAACTTGTGCATGAAAAAGTATAGCACGTTAGTGTCAGCACGGTTCGGTTTACTGCAGTTGAATGCTCACTAGCCGACAATTTTCAAAAGTGGATATATCCCCTGAGAGGAAATTCTCTCATGTTCATGATGGGGCTCCCGTGAGTACATGAAGCCACGGCCACCTGATTCTGTCTTCTTTTCGTGGTTGAAATAACCAGTGAAGATATGTTATTGCTCTTAACTTTTGTGTACTGTTCCTAGAATGCTGTGCAAGCCTGCAAATAATTGTTGTCCATAAGCAGGTCATTTGTCAATTATGTTAATCATCTTTCACATTCCTTCCAATTCGTTGCTATTGTCCCGTAAACTAGGAATGGACTTTGTTTGTGTTTGATCAAGCCAGAACAAATGAAATATTATGTTAAATAACCTGAAGAAGAAGCATATAATGAGTGCAGGGCCATGGGCTCCATTTTTAAGTCCAATTTATTTTTTCCAAGCTTTCTACTCGCATCTGCTTTAATTGTTTACGTAACTGCGAAGGTACCTCGTTCGCGTACACATTTTATATGACTTCAATGTTAACTGAGATCAGGATCCTAGAACGTGATTCACCACACAATGACTATCTTCGTGGAAGATATTGCCCGTTAATTTTTTTGGGCCTCTTGGGCTCCGTAACATTTGCTTTAGGGATTCGGGCAAAAATGGTCAGGGCTCGTGGCGGTGAAATGTTCGGGCTCCGGGCTGCGTGACAAAAAATTCAGGGCTCTTGGGCTCCAGGGACCCCCTCTTTAGGACGTAGCCTGTACCATTTTTTCTTTGGCTCCAAATACATTGACGGATGTGTATTGTGTTGCTTTTATAGCTTCCAGTCCTCCACCTCCAAAGTCGCCCGTGTCGCAGCCTGTGACCCCACTTAAGTCAGCGAGTCCCAGTCGATCCCAAACAAAGCCGACTCGTTCCTCGACCTTTTCAGGGCCTCATAACACCACCACGAACCCCACCCCCGCAAAAGTGCAGCCTTCTCCTAAGTCAACACTGAGAAGAGCTTTTGCATCCATGAAGAAACTTGGTGGTAAAAAGAAACATCGGCATAGCAAAACACTCGAGATCAGTGCACCAATTATGGTTAGTGACGATTTTCCGGGGGTCTTCACTTCAAAAGAGACGGAACGGCAGCAAACCGTGGCAGAGGTGAAATCTGTTGAACCTGAAAAGATTGCTGTGGTTGAAACAGAGAAGTCTGAAACGGCTGAAGCCAGCTCTATTGTTGCGTCTGAAACGCCAACACCAAGGCCACTGTCACCAGGTTACTCTCTCCCAGTGGATGCGCTTCCTACGGAGGCAGGGCCCAGCGGGAATTCTTCTCCCATCATGCAGACCCGGCCGGGTATGGGGTACCAGAACTTCCCCCTCTCTAAAGGCGGGGATACTTTGGAGAGACCCAAGAAGCCCCCTCGTGTGACCAAACTTGTGAAGCCATTACAGCACTGCGAACCGACTCCTGGTAATTCTGCGAGGAAGCATGTTGAAGAACCGACCTATCTGCAGCCAAACCAAGACGAAACTACTCTCAAAATGGAGGCCGCATTGGCAAATTTAAATGATGCTGAAATCCTTGCTGAGGCACTGTCGAGAGTCGAGCAAGAAAAGCTTGGTCCGCTGCCAGCAATTCCAAGATCTCGGCAAGTTCGCTTTCAGAATGTGAACCCAGATGTATCGACGGAATCTATAGGAGGTAAACAAGACCCTGTTCGACGCCCCGTGCGCGTGGTGTCCCCGACACTTATCAACGGATCAGGTGATAAGAGTGACAGCAAATCGCGCCCTAGACTTCCTTCGAAACCTCCCAATACAAAACCAACAGTGCATCCCACGCGAGAACGTTCCCACAGTTTTGAGAGCCGGGCGTTGATGCACAAGAAGCCAGCGGTTGTGCGCAGCAGAAGTTTGTCCAGTGCAAACGTTCTGGAGAAGCGTTACAACAAGATTCTAAAGCTGCAACTGCAGACTTTAGAAGAGATGATCCTTTCATGGAGGGATGAGCTTTTACCCGACCTTAACCTGAATCTGTCTAGTACTCGTTGGTCAGATTATGAAGTGTGTGGAGATACACTGGTCATGAGGTGCTCGGGAGCGGTTCTTGTACCTGTTAAATGTGCGGTGTTCTGGGAAGGAAACAAAAAGCTGCTTGCTAAGGTCAGAAGTTTGAAATGTAGTGCTAACTTTGGTGCTTTTTTCGTTTGTCTTTGTTCAGAAATCATCATCTTTCCAAAGTTAATGTAAACGTAGGTTTTCTGAGATAGGAACAGTCCTCCCGGCTATACCTGTGATTCACGGAGGTAAGACCACTAAGTTCTAGACTGCCCTCATATCTGTTGTAAAGGTAGTTTGGAAAGCGAAAGACAGGGCTGCAAATAAATGTTCTTGCTTGAAAGGACATATGCCCGACCAAGTCTCTATTTTTGTAGGACGAAACAGAAACGTGGTTGAACGTTTATCATTATTTTTCTTATTATTTGGTAAAAAATTTTTGTTCGGACATAATGTCCGACCAAAGTTAAGATTTCGTCGGACTTAGACCGAGTTTGGTCGGACTTTCTCCGATGATCAACAGTTATTTGGAGCTCTGGACAGAGCAGAATGGTGGGACATTTTCAGCATTTGTTCTGAATATCTCCTGAGTTTATCGTTTTCTTGTGTTAACAGGTGGAATACCCGACTTCGTCTTTAAGTCACATGATGGAGCGCTCGCCTTACAAACATGACATGCACGTTTGCGAAGCACTTCCGCACCACGTGAACATTTCGCGCGTGTTAATGCATTTTACCGACAACGTGTCGGGTGAAGTAATTGGACGAGCTGACTGCGATTCATATGAGACAACGGTCAGCATAACAGATCAGATTCCCTTTGAAACCATGGCAGACTTTCTCAAAAGAAGCAAACAAGAGCACGAAAACGATCCAGAAACCTACGAGAAAAAAATCTGCTTGCTAATGCTTCAGCTTTTGAGCGCAATAGAGAACTTACACAGAGAAGCCATCGTACATCGCGATTTAAAAGCGGAAAATCTTGCCTTACTTGACTGTGGTGTTTTGGTTGTTTCAAATTTTCATTATGCACTGCAGCAGGCCAAAAGTACTCGGCCTAGTCCTTTCATCATAAGCAAGGGCGCGGCCAATGATCTGGGAGGGAACTGGGAGCATCTTCCTCCGGAAATTCTAAATTCACCGGAAGAAGTTGATTTGTTAAACTACGAGGAGTGTGACACCTTTGCGGCTGGGTGCATGGTGTACGAATTTCTTCACAGACCAAACCCTTTTGCTGTCAATCGACTCCTTATACAACAAGATTATGACCAGACCGATCTTCCGCCGATTCCCCTAAAGTCTCAGTTTTCCAAGGGACTCTGCACGATTGCCCGGCAGTTGTTGCAAAGATACCCTCAAGAGCGTCTGTCTGCTGGGAAAGCCCTTCAAATGCTTCAAGTGTTGCTATGGGGACCGAGAGAACTTGATGACGACAGCATTGAAAACGCGATCGGTGATTGGCTGGAAACTGAGCGTGCGCATACAGTGGCGATGATCGCACGAAACCAAATGCAAAAAGGCTGCAGCTCGGACGAATTTGTAGAGACATACATGAAGTGCCAGTTTCTTGTGGACGCGTCCGTAGAGACTATGGCTTACATTTATCAGCAGCTTGATCTCGATAAGTGAAACACTAGGTAGGTGTTTCGATAAAATGGCTTTACATCTTACGCTAACCTGTATTGATTGCTAATGTAGAATTGTCCGGGGAAAAATTTTCCCGTGAGCTTGGTTTCCAACCATTAACCGACAGAGCTGAATAACGTCTGCGCATGCGTAAGTTTTTGGCGGGTTAATGCGGGTTTTGAATTGTACGCGAACGCCACGAGAGGCTGACACTCAACGTGCGAATACAAGAACGCTTTTCTGAAAGAAAACAAGTCTTATACAAGTCTTAATTTCCTTCTTTAAAATGCTTAAAATGGGAATATGTCTCCAATGACAAAAATATGTCGTGGTTTTAAAGACAATTCCATGTTTCCAGTAGCATTTCTGGGTCTCGCGCGCTCGAGCCCACATTTCCGACCGCATACCAGTGACGTAGTGTTTCGTTATTCAGCTCTGTCCGGATAACCAGGCTTACCATTTTGGAAAACTCGATGCCCATGGTATAAGTGTGGAACGCGGTTCCTATCAACAGAGGAGATTTTACCGTGACTATCTCGAAGTCGGGTTCAAGTGCAAAGAACGTTTCGGATGATAGTTGTCTCGTTGAAGGTGCGGAAGGCTGTAAAAACAGTCATCTGACACTAAAAGCACTGCTGATCACCTCGAATGTGGCATCGAATTCGTCTGTCAGTTCTTCGCTCCTTGTAGCAGTAATGGCCGCGCGTTCAACTGCGTGTGCATCTTACGCTTGGCGACCATCTTTGTTTCCAGGGCATCCTCCTTGCTTGAACCAAGGGAAGAGAAGAGGAGATACCCTGGGGACGAGCGTGCATCAAGACATGTAGTGGGTATGCAAATAATTTAACAAAAAGGGTAATCAAATGTAGCTGTCATCAACAAATTAAAGTTGTTATTTTATGTGTTAAGGTTCTGTTGAATTCAGACAAAAAACTCTTTCGGTGGTTGATGATCATTAGACGAATTAAGATTGTTCGAGTACTGTAAGCATTTCACTTGCAACGTGCCACTGGTCGCCATGCAGATGGCTTTTCATTGACAGTTTCTTAAAATTGCAAAGTTTTTAAATTATTGATAGTATTGTTACATAGCTCAAATCCAGCGATATTTCGTGTAGAATTAAGAATTTTATTTATACTCGGCTGTGAAAAAGCTGAGAAGAGGTGAAGTTGTATGGAATTTTTTTTTTCTTCTTCTTTTTGTCAAAATTAAATCAATCGACTTGAGTTTTAGTTTGTAGCCCAACATATAAGGCATACGTCACCGTGTGGTTTTTTTACCGTGTTAGCCACTGGTTCACTTGACTGGGGTGGGATGAGAATCGGAACTTGGGCGGGGGTGCCGGGGTACTGAAAGGCGAAGCGCCAGTGATAAGTCTGGGCAAACACGGGTAAAAACTACCAAACGTGTGGCTTCTTAAAAGGCAAGGTTAAAGTTCAATTTTTGCGTAATTAGAGAATATAAAATCGTCCAGCAAGAAAGCAGGAGCATCTTTAGAGTGAAACATGAGAAATAAGGAAGATATATTTATTAGGAGGTGCACTTAGGCCTCACCCGTTTATTTTGATATTTGTTTAAAATAAACTCCGCGGCTTGCTTCAGATGCAAGCGAATGTTATGTTAAGAATAAAATTTAAAAGAAATGTTACTTATGGTGTGGAAGTGACCCTTGCTATATTGCCTCATTTCCATGTCCAAGTGCCGTTTCAGTCGAATGTAGTAGTTTTATTACTCAAGATTCAGACGACTTTTGCAGGGAAGTGGGTAAAGCATTCGCATTCAACTTCGTAGTGAAAAGTCTAATCAGAATGCGTGGCGGTAGTTTGAAAGTGTGCATCCCTTGAGACTCGGGGGCAGATGGTCGGAATGCCCCTACGTCTCCCGACTCCCCTCGGGAAAATTTTCGTTCGTATCACGTGACTAGAAAAATTATGAAGCGTGTGCTTTGTTGTCTATGGGCGACCAACGCTTTTTCTTTTTTTTTTCTTGAGGCCGAACAGTTCGGCGAGTTGGCTTTGTTTCGTCGGTGGTTCTTTTAGGTACATTGTCTCACTGTGTTTATGAATTTTTGGCAGAAAACCACCACCCACACCGCCAGCAACATTACAATCTCCATCGCCTTGCTTGTCATTTGATTCTGCGTTCGAATCTGTGCGAGTTTATTCGTTTGAGTACGACTATTTGCTGGTATTTGCCAGTTGTCCGGTTGGAGTGTGTTTTCGATGTTCACGGAATAAATGTAACAGTTACCCAGCTTCGAGTTTGTCGTGATTCGGAGTTGATACCGAGGATAAAAGTGTGTAATTCTTGCATTTTGTCCTGTTTTGAATGAGGTGCGAAAAAATCATGGTGCAGTCAATTTGGACGCAGAGATGCAAAAATTAAAGCGAAAATGATTACTGGGTATACTGTTCTTCGGAATTTGCTCAAGTTCGCATGCATTTTTGAAGTTATTTCCCGGAAACTCTCTGTAAGTTCTCTTTCGGTATGTCTCGACCGCCCCTAGACTTCTTGCCAAGTCGACTTACGCCCAGACAGTCCTCCAGTTTATGTTCACAAATTGTAGGGCGATGACTGGTGTAAGTGACCTCTTGAACGTTACAGGTTAGGAGAACAAGGCATCGATTCGTAAGTTTCAGAGTTACACAGTTCCAACACTGCACAAGATGGTATATCGAGCATGAACCAGTAAACGTGTGACGTCGCACCTTGGTTTTCAGTGAAACCGAATAGGAAGCTAAGCGAAAACGACGACGACGGCAACGAAAATGTCATTTCAAAATATAATTTATCGTTTTCGTAACTCTTTCGCGATTATTCCACTTTGATTAACATGAAAAATACTGGCGAGCTGTCCAGGGCCCAAATTACTGTGAACGGTGTTAAAGTAAAGGAAAAGTCAGAAAAACTTGCCGTCATGCGCTCACGTTCTCGAGAAAACCTAAAATTTGGTCATTTCGCGGGAAAAAGCCGTTCTTAAAATAAATCTACTCGGGAAAGGGTTGACTCAAGGAATTAGTGGAGATAGAGGCTCCCCTTGATGGGCTCCTGCGATAGGTCATTTTCGACTAATCCGATGACCAGTGAAATCAATTATATGGTTAATGCCAAGAGAGGATTTAAGATTTCCAATTACTGTACCAGCGGAAAAAAATGTCATGACAGAACTTTCCTTCAGGGACACGACGGGAGGAGCAACGCAGGGGTGGGTAGTCAGGACACTGAATGTCGCGTACGACTCCCAGCCGCACCTTACACAAAACGTTTTCAGTTACTGGTCACAAATTGTCTAAAAACCCTCTTTACTCGTATCAATGTTTCCCTATAATTTTGTTACCTAAATATTCCGTATTCCGATAACCCCTAATAGGGCTTCAATAGACCCCCAATAAAGGAGCTTTTCATCAATCGTTTCTGATTAACATAATTGCTCAGCTACCAAGCCGACCTATCAAAGCCGACATGTTTTTACATGATACGAGTAAACATAAACGTGCAAGTGTTTACGTGCAATTTGAGTGCTGGTCAGTTCCATAGGAAACTCTTGACAAATTGAAAAGGTAAGCACCCCCTTTTCGCGCAAAGCAAGGTTTCACTAGCAACTCTCACCCATTAGCAGTGTTCAAGTTGTTAAGTGGAGGGCGGCTTGTTAGCTTCAGCTTTATGGCTTGACCTCAACAATACAGACGCCATTTTGCTCACTGATAAAGGATTAAATACCATTCCCGCACTATTTCGCACTATCCATCTTCTAGTCGTTTACAGTTTTTGTAGAGATTACTGAATAGGGACGCTACGATGTCCTCTGTGGTCCAGATTCTATGACATTTATCTCAATGGCAATCGCTCAGTGTAAAGCGCAGACTGCAGACTGCAGACCATGGGTAAAATACAGACTGCAGACCAGGGATAAAACGCAGACTGGGGTAAAAGTAACGAAATGATAAAGAGTCGCAATCACGAGGTAAGTTCTTATGTTGTGATACTTACAAGTTCCGCTCAAACTACGCCGGCCTATGAACAAAGAAAGAACATCCGTGATATGTCTTTCGGGCAACCACGTAGAAATATTTAGGTAAAAATTTTAATCGTCTTTCATTTCGAGGATCTCTTTCAAACATTCGTGGTGTTCCGGTCCGTGTTTGCGGAGTTTACAGTCAGCGGTAAATTCTGTTGGTCATGAAAACTACACAAAAATGTCTACCCTGGTTCAAGTGTTTGAACTTCCGGTCGCGCACTGAGAACAGTGCTAAAAGCCGATCCAGGGGAATATTTATTCAAAGTGGCCACCACATGAATAAAAGGTAAGAATTTTATTCGTCTTAATTGATATGTAGTCTCCTTTGCAGCCCTCACCTATGTTTGGGGAGAGAACGTTGCGTGACGACCCTAAGTGACTATTAAACTGATATATCAGCAGCGTGGTATATCTCCTTACTTCTTCACCTCCAGTCTGCATTCAGTACCCCTGCTCTGCAGTCTGCAGTCTGCAGTTCACAGTCTACGTTTTACACTGATCGCACTAGCACGAATACTCTGCTCGACTTATTCATAATCTCAGCCCCTCTATCCCAAAGCATAAAGTTTTATCTAAAGTAAATTGGCACTCCTTATCACGTTTTTACAAAAAGAGACTGGCATGCATAGCTTACCAAGTTTATAACCACCTAGTATTACAAATCTCTTTACTAAGCATGCGACTAACTATACAAGTTAAGAGGAAACCTTAAATTCGATCTAACCCATACTCACTGGAAAGGAAACAATGATTCCTTCACTCATCGAGCCAGTATAATTTGGAACAGTCTACCCGTAAAGATCAAGTCTCTACCTTCTTGCATCTAAGTCTATTGATAGAATATCTTTTGGTTGTAGTTCTACCATAACATTTAAGAACACTGATG
>OX419336.1:41094380-41114380 GCA_948470475.1 Galaxea fascicularis | reverse complement strand
AGATTTAGCGTCAAGAAAGCCATATATGAGAACTATGATACACAATAAAGTTGAGTCTTTGTGGAACTAGCATCTTATTTATAATGTAACTAATTATAAAAAGTGGAGCATACTATAATAGATATTAAAAAACTAATGCTATCCATTGTGCCCGTTTTAGAACCTAACTTAGTCAAAACTATTCCTTAAGGTGATGTTACACGAGCCAATTTTTAACAAAAATGTTGCGTTAAAAGTCAGCGGCGGGGGTGTTACACGTACCAACTCCAACAAAATTCGGGCAACAATGTTGCAGGTTTTTGAATCGCTTCCAAAAACCTGCAACATGTTGCCCCAACAAAATGTTGAGTTAAAAATCGCCCTGTGCGCCATGTTACACGAGAAAACGTTTAACGCAATAATGTTACGTAAAAAATCGGCTCGTGTAACATCACCTTTAAACACCGTAACAATTCTGAAGGTATCGGTGGAATAACTGAAAATGTTACACGCTTGTCTCTTATTTTTAGAAAGTCTTATGCTCTCCATGTGTGGTATCAAACTTTTACGATTTTGATGGGTATTCTTGAAACTATATCAAGTTTGATCAGCATCAGAGGTACCCCAGAGCCAAGAAGTTCGTTTCCATATGATCAATATGACAGAATTTGTCCTAGTTCGTTGATTGGTTCTTCAATGAAAACAACAACTGTGATTGGCTTCGGAACGTCTTCCGAATTGTTCGGGCCTTTTCGTAAATCGCCTGACGTCTTGGGAATCTGCGGATATGGTCGTGTCGTCTTTGAAAATCCTGGCACTCTTACAGGCCCAAGATTAAAATCTCACACCTTTGAGTCGGAAAAAGCTGAAAGGTATAAGAGTGGTCGTAAATTCTATGCTGAAAGGCCTCATGGGCCCCGAATGGGCCCGAATGGGCCCAATGGTATTTCCCATAGAACCTTGGGAAAACACTCCAACCTACATCCATATTTGGTCAAATCCAAGATGGCGGCTCTACAACGCAGCCAAAAAAGGAAGCGGGTAGGAGCAGGGCAGTATAAAAACTGCGATCGTCGATAGAAGATGAGCTATCAACTGTACCGCAACACGACTCTGGGCAACAGTTTACAGGAGAGTCTAGACGAATTAATACAGGTAAAATACTAGCTTACGTTCTTTCTTTAGTGTTGATTTGAAAGATTGGTCATTTGTGATCGTTCGGACAGCGAATTCCATTCGTCGACAGCAGTAACTTACAAGAAGCTCGTATCAGACGGTTCTTTGCCGAAGACCACTGTTTGTCAGAGCTGTAGGTTCGTAGAAAGAAATAGCGCCGTTTTATCATTAATTTAAAATAGAGCTTTTGTCGTCTTAGAATAATTAAGCAGGCGTTTATAATGTAAAGCTCCTTGCGTTGTCAGCAATTCAAAGCTTTCTCAATAGAACTAAATATGGCCAACACAGTGGTGCACGAAATCGTCAAGATATATTTACACCTCTTCAACGTTAGTCTAGTTTGGACTAAATCTGCTACACAAGCATTCTAATTCCAGGAGAAAAAAAAAAGGTATTTTAGTTTTAATGGAAGTCAACAAAAACCGGCAGACAAATCAGTCTAATAATTTATTATCTTCAGTTGAAGTTGAAATATTTTTAGTACTACAGAGTATGTCATTCAACAAAATTACTCAATTGATTGGTCGAGAGTGGCACAATTAATCCCAAATAGTATTCCGGAGGAGCACCTATTAGATGCCCATGGCAATGGCACGTGAGAAAAGCCAAACATCACAAATTTGAACGTAATGATCGGTGGAACTGGACGAAAAGGCACAACTGAAGTTGCCATTCTCTGGAATGATTTGTTGGACTAATATTATTTATTAGAATAAGCAATAAATTACAAGCTGCATGACGTCGTACAATTCTTAGTTTTGTTGAGCAAACTATAAATAAAAAATTACACAATCTTCTCGTACAATTCGTGATTAATAGATACAGGTGTACTCGTGATTTTGAAAGTTTGCAAATTACACTCGCCTAAAGGCTCGTGCAATTTTGAGAACTTTCAAAATCACTCATACCTATATTAATTACAAATTGTAGTCAAGGTCATGCAATTTCCTATACAAACATGTCCAGACATTTTAGTCTCGTTGGGAGTTGAATCTGAGGGCCTCCACAGATGAGGGGAATTGTTATCAATAGCTTTTTAGTTGTCAAGAACAGATTGTTATCAACGACAAAACATCTCATGTGAATCAAGTTAAGGCTGTCGACAATGAAAACCACTCTAGTTGTTAATGACAAATGCTGCAATTTTGTTATCAACAACAAAATTTATCCTATCTGTTAGCAAGTCATCGACAACTGAAGTCTATTTTGCAGCAGCATGTATTAAATGTCAATTGTTGCCGCCCATTTCTGCCCGATGTACACATGCACATTACAAGCAAGTTTCAAGGCTTGCTCAACATCATTCCTGGAATGCACTTCCTAACATTAATAGTTGTTGCCTGAAAATAGTCATTGAATCTGAGACTCAAATCAGTTAAATATTGTGTTAGGTGTCAGGAAATTTACCAATATCATTGGGGTTTTCGATTTACGATCTCTCACCTTACCTGGATGTAACTTAAAACAAACCTTGTCTAACTTTAGTCGCAGCAGATCAGCCCTCAGCTTGCCCTTCAAGTGCTTTTACAGTTTGACAAGGCAATTAACTATGCTCTCTCCAACAAAGTCAAAAGCAAAATCTCTTTCAAGGTGAGTTTGGTGTTTTCTCCTGGGTTTGAAAGGGCTTGAAAACCAGAATAAAACTTTGTGCATTGATGGATTCACTCTGTTGTGTAAACATTTTTCTAGCAATTTTTCAGTGGGTGACTTGTATGATGACTTGAAGCAAAACTTCTTTTATACTGGAACTTAACATCATGTAGTCTTCATTGTGTGATCAAAGGCCTAATAAAGACACTTCAGGGGCTGGGACTAATGGACTAATGTTAAATTTTAGGTTTATAAAATTGTAGTGGTTCACAGTCATTTGGTTTTGGTGTGCTTTGGCAGAATTCAAATAAAGACAAGTGCCCGGATGGACGTCACCCCAGTTAGGCTGATTACCCCACGTTCAGCATTCACATGGAGAAAACTCACCCCAGCTAAGCGGGTTACCTGGCCCAGCTGACCAGACAACCTGCGTTGGTGGGGTACCCCACTACTCATGTGAACTTGATCAAGAAAAAAAGAGAGATTGTATGGAGAGATTGGTTACCCCACCAAGGCGGAGTACCTCACCTTCCTGGGGTCCCCCACCTCCATGTGAACAGGCTCTAACACTGCCCTCAGACATTTTGCAGTTATTTATGGGCTTTGACTATTGCATTATACATTGTAGGTTAGGATCCCTTTAGGGTCCTGTGGTGGTTTTTAGCAGGGTAAGGTTCATTGTGAGTGATATCATATACTCAAATGTCTTGTATTCATTTTTCAGGGCCACTTGAACACCTACAGGTTTTGCGATAATGTGTGGACCTTTGTTTTAAATGATGTAGAATTCCGTGAAGTGGGAGAACTTGTCAAGGTTGAGAAAGTAAAAGTAGTTGCCTGCGATGGAAAAGGTTTGGATCTGTACCCTATGGTTATAGAGCTATTAAAACCATGAGTTTCAAAACATCAACTTTTTTTAGAACTGTAAAGTACTTTTATTACCTAAAAATTTGGTATTATCAACAGAGTTGATAGTGTAAATTGACCATTCTTAGAATCCCTGTACGGTGGTCAATTTACACTATCAACTCTGTTAATAATACCAAAATCTTTGTGTACTACTTCCCCACCGACGCAGCACCACAGTTTCTTTAGAAACTACCCCACTTTACTTTTATTACCTGTTTGAAGTTTAAAATTATTTAAGAAATACACTGAATTATTCGAGAACATGCAGGTGATGTCTTAAAGAAATCAAAAATAAATTCAATTCATATAAAATCAAATCGTTCAATGGTCCAGCCAATGATGAAATCATCCAATCACATAATTTCCTAGATTGAAGAGCATTAAATGGAAAGGAAAATGGATGCTCACTCAGGCAGTAGGGATTGTATCCTGTTTTCACCACATTTGATCAACAGGCAGGGTTTCTTGTGTTGTTGGCACTGAAGAGACTAGTCTATTAATTTTTTGACCTTGAAGTTATTCCTAGAAGTCAAACACTAAAGCATTTGCTGGGAAGTTGCAAAGTCTGAGTTATACTACATGAACATCTTCTATATATGATTATTTTTTTAATTGACTACTTTGCATACCTGGAAAAGAGGGAAGTAGCCTGTTGTTTTGCATTGTGGTTTTCATTTGTTTTGTTGTTCAATTTGCCCTTAAAATGCTTCACACTGATAAAAAATGTTGTCATCATATTAGATGCCTAGTGTTTAGCTCTCAATCTAACCTAGTGACAAGATTGGAGAGGTTTCATTGTGTGGATTTCTACCACTGGAAGTTCATCTTACTTGTATTCTGGCATGTGTCAGGTCCCAAGAAGTGCTCAATGGTTTATCAAGGGAAATGTCAAAACAGTTTACAAGGAAAGATGACATTCTGGGCCACAGCCATAGTTTGCTACAAACCTACTACCAAGTGATGGAAAACACATTGGAAAAAAATATATTTGGGGGGGGGGGGGGGGGACCATGCAGTTTGAGAAATGTACCATTTATCCCAGAAAACTGTAATTACCATCTTGGATTCACTCTGACAAAAGGCTTATGCTTGAACCATCAGCTTTTTTTAATCCCTGTATGGTGGCCAGCTAGTCTATCAATTTTGTGTACCACTCCTCCTCCAACACAGCACCACAGTTTCTCCACAAAAACTAACCACCTGGGTTCATTGACTGCCATTTTGGTTAGACACACAAATAAAACCCTTTGTTTGTTTGTTTTTGTTTTCAGCTTCAGCCGGAGATGCCACTGGTTCGTGATGACTCAGCAGTTCACAGGGCTTTCAGATGTAAACATATTTCTACCCTCAGCATCACTCCAAAACTGATCATGTCAGATTAACTCAATCGTGGCGTAGACACGGCAATATTTTAGGTGCTGTTTCTGATGAAAACACTGCATTTAGGGTTTGAACATATGCCGTTAAAATCTCATGACCTGAAAGGTTTTTAACAGGAAATGGATTTCTTTTGAACCAAGAAAAGTATTTCAAGATAAACTATTCATTTAACATTTTTGAGAAATTCATCCTCAAAGCATTTTTTTCTACAGGGATATAATTCAATAAATGAAGGGGTGCCTGGAAAAAAGCCTTAAGTGACATCTGATAAAGTGCCAGATTCTCCTTTCAAATTTCCTTGTATGCACTTGTGAATGAAAAGGAGAATTTGACATTACATCAAGAGTCTCTTAGGGCCTTATTCCACGCACCCCTTCAAATGAAAAAGTAATGAAGCTTCATCTTAATGTGCAACAATTTTTTGGCATGATTCTGTCGCAGTGTTTGAGTAGTTATCTTGTAACAAACCTTTATAAGACAAGTTGTAAGTAACATAGTTAACTATTACAATGTACAATCAGTCAATTACAATGAAGTAAACCCCTTTTAAAGGCTCTGTATAATGTGTTGACACTGTGTTTAAAGACCCCTTTGCATTTGAAAAGGGAGAGTTTGTTGTTACAGGATAAACAGTACCGTTTGTCAACTGTGATGGCAGCTAAACTATTTACCTGAAAAAAACAACCCTCTCTTTAACCCCAATTGAACCACACCCTGGAAGGAACTGGGAGCTACTTTACTTTGTAGCAAGGTACTTAGTGTGCAAGTTTAACTTTGTAACAAATTAGTCCATGGGCTACAGTGCAGTCTAATATATACTGGCCAAAATTGTGTCATTTGGTGGCCAAGCATCAATTTTATTGCCTCGCATCAAGACTAATATAGTGATTGCTGAGTTTTTTTTCTTTTTAGGGATCAACTTACTCAAAACCAATTGAATTTCTCTTCATCAATACTATCTCCAAAACCTCATATTGTGATCTTGTTGGTTTTGTTTTACATGATATCATTAAATATCTGTTACAAGTGTATTGTAGCCAAGCTTTGTCATTGAAATAAGTCCAGGGCTGTCATTGAAGGGCCAGGGATTTTCCCCTGGTATTTTGAGGTATATTCCTGGCTACTTTGATATAAAACCAGCAGGTTGACTTCACTACAGCAACTCAAATCACCGGCTATTTTTCATACATCCCCACCTACTTCAAAAATTAGTGACAGCCCTGTAAGTTGTTTAAAAAATCAACACAAAACAAGATTTTATTGAAAAAGTACATCACTATCTTTTCAGTTACATTGTTTTTCAAAATGACATCAATTTCCCTGTTTGTTAAAGCAGAGTATTGGACAGGTGCAGCCCAACTTGTTTCAATTCCTGCAAATTTGTATTAAAGCCGACCTGTATAAATGTTTACTGCCTGAGTTTCTTAAATTTTATATGCACCATTTTGGGATGCCTTGCCATGGAAGCACTGTGCAATCGTGCATGCATTCTCACATTTTGCATGTATTTATTCAGCTCTGGAACCTGAATGCAAGAAACTGCTAATAATTAATCAAAATAATCATCCTCATCTTCATCAAGGTCTTCAAATTCTTCCCTTAGAACACTTTGGAAGACTGACCTGCAGAAAAACAAACTTGTTAACAATAAAGGGTTTGCTGCATAAAGGGCAGATTTAACTTGATTTGACAGCCCAAATCCAACTGACCAATATTTTGAGCATCCATTAGGGAGGTATTTCAACCACTTCAACTCCAACTCTTGTCAAAGAAGTGCCTTGCTAGCTCACCAAACATGGTTTCCAGGCAGATTTGATTAGCATAACAATTATCGTTATGCTAATGGTAATAGTTCTGGGACCATCTGTTCGTCTCTTTGTGACGTGTATAAGTCGAGGGAGATTTTTTGGGTTGAGTTTTAGTTTATGAAAGGTTGACTGATACACAGGTAAATTATACGGTATATAATGTTATTTTGTCATGCATGTAACCCATCGTATTACCAATTTTTTTCCCAGGAAAGCCCATGTAATGCTTTGTAACCATATGGATACAATATAACTTTTTTTGTCTCTCCAAAGGCAGCATCTTGTTCAAACTAATTGGACATCTGTCTGGTTACCTGTACAATGACTCACTTCTTATTAAACCACCTCCCCTAAACAAAGGGTCTAAGCCTTGCATGTTGGACACAAGTTAATGTCAAACACTTGAAAAGCTGAACTTGATTTGGTTTGAGGTCAGGTCTTTGCTCAAAATTAATTTCCCAAATGGAAGAGAACAAAGTTCCAGAGAATGGCAAAACTCAAACCTAAGATGGCAAGACATGTGCCACTGCTTACCTGGAAACACCTGGATCCATGTTGCTGTTTTGATGGTGAAGATTTGACATTGCATTCATCAGCTGCTGACCTGCAGATTCAAATGTTTACTTTGAATTTTTTGTGTCTAATGCCATTAGTCTTTAATTTTGAGGTGAAGAAACAAGAAAGTGTAGCCAACGCTTTTTTTTTTCACAGTTTTGTGTCACTGCTAAAATAATCAGTACCCGAGCAGAGTTGCCTGTGATGACCTTCACGAATACATATGAAAACCAGATTCAAGGTCAGGGAAAGCTGACTCAGTTGTTGAACTCTACTTCAAGTCAGGGAATTTCTCACTGAAAGGTGTCAATTAGGTTCTGTACCAATAATTTTAGCAACCCAATTATTGCAGCTTATGGTTGAATGCAAAGAAATAAACAACGTTTCATACTGCACCAGTGGTCTAAACCAATCAGACATGATTCACAATCTTATGGTTACAAGAAAATAATGTTGAGTCTTAATTATTTGACACAATGTGCAAAAATATGTCTTACGCCATATTTGTCTGCCTCTTTTGGGGATCAAATGAAGAATGAGCCATGCCCACATTGCTCTCCTCTAGGGGTTAATTCAGGATTTCTTGATGAGCATACCCGGGCACTGACAAACAGTCAAGTCCACAGATATGACACAAGAACAGCCAGTAATTATCGTGTGCATTCCTGCTGCGCAAAGATCAAGAAATACACAATTCTTTACCAAGGACCTAGAGTCTGGAACTGTCTTCCTGCCTCTATTACAAATTTGTCAAGCTTTTCTACCTTTAAGAACAAAGTGCTAGAGTTGTTATTTTATTAGAGTTTAGTTTCTGCCGCACTCCTTCACAGCCCTTATCTCGTACATGTATAATATTGTGATGTCGAGGTGGCCTCTCCTATAAGCCTGACCAGTGGTTTCTTGAGGTCTCCCCACTTAAAAACCTGCTGTATCTTTAAAATTTGCCTTTTCACATAAAGGATGATGATGATGATGAATGGCATCACCCTGCCCAGCTACTGCTAGATCAGTGGACAAAAATAACCTTAATAAAAATGGTTGAGGTAGCCAACTGCAGTTGAATTCACTTACCGTATTCAGTGTCATCATCTTCCAAGTCGTCATCCTCATCATCTTCTTCTTCTTCCCCTACATCAGAATGATTGCCCCTGATACACAACGAACACAGATGTACCCATTGGAAAAATATGTCACAATGTCAACAGGGATGTCATTAAAGGCCGGGGGTCAGGGATTTTCCCCTCATAGTTTGAGGTATATCCCCAGCTACTTTGATATCACCTGAATCCCTGGTTATTTTTTGTATATCCCCACCCAGTGACAGCCCTGATGTCAAGCTACAATATTAGTACTTCAAAATTCAAAGCTCCATCCAGAATTGTCTCAATATTTGAAGTAGAGCTGTGGAGATGTGCAAATATTCCACCGACTGTAACAGGGTTGTCAACAAGATTTTAAGTAGAAAAAGAATCTAGGAAAGTAGACGGCACTCAGAGCTAACAACATTTCTACCTATTGTAGCTGGTGATAATTCCCTGGTCACCAGCGCTACTTGACGACCTTGATTGTAATTTAGTCCCATAGCACTATTTTTCTTTCAAAGGAGCTGGGTTTCATGTCACAACATCTGACCCCAGCCCTTAAAGACAGTCCTGCAATCCGGTCTTAAATATGTTTCTCTTTATTTAGTACGTCACTTATTTGAATAAAACCAGACGACAAAAGATACTGTAAAAACAAAACAAACAAATAACACAACACTAAGCTTCCTTCCCTCCTTTATGCCTGTAAACACTGATGTATGCCAGAGTAGTAGACAATTTCCTGACATGATTTTTGAATCTCAATGTTGACAGTAGTTTTCCAAGTTGTACAGTGATGGCTAATAATTTTGTCAATAGATCACCATACTATAATGTTTTCGACAAATTAAAAAATGAAACTGACTTACATGTCAATGTTGCTGAGTGCCTGAAGAGGAATATGATTGATGTCTGTCTCTGTTTCAAAGTTATCAACCCTCTGGCTGGAAGATGAAGTCTGCAATGTTCAACCGCAAAAATCTGATAACGTAACAATGCAAGGTGTGTGTTGTAGTTCTGTGGCTGCTTGGTACACTAATCATACTGTTATCTGTGTAAGCAACACAGCACTTGAAAGACTTTTACTTGCATTCCTTGTATCCGTTTCACAATCAAATTAGAACAGATTCAACAAATGAATATTTGCCATTTACTTCTTTCTTTGATCGTGAGCGGGCGGTATCCTGATTGGTTCCGGGAGCGGCAGTATTTTCCTATCTCCTGACCATGGTCATGGTAACCAACTACGCTAAGGGCAGAGTGAAGTTGCAAATTGAAAGAGCAAAGTTTCAGTTTGTCTTAATTGTTTTTTGTTGACTTTTGAAAGCGAAACTTCACACAGTGTAAAAATATTCCTGACCAATTCATTTTATTGTACACTTGTTGACACGTTGATGAGACAATGTGTAAAATAAAAACATGACTTTTCCAGTTTTTCTTAATAGTTTCTCCTACCTTGTAAAAATATAATTTAGAAATAAATAAAAATGTCATTCACCGGCCTTGGTCAGTCCGTATTGGGAAAAACTGTGCCATCTGTCTCGAGTACGTACTCGAGACCTCAGGCACAGTTTTTCCCAATACAGACCTCCCAGCCGGTGAATAACATATATATATATATTTATTGTGGTGACTTACAGCCAGTGGGTTCATGTGACTTTAAGATTCCCTTAGCAGTTACCAAGGTGTTTGAGGGATGTTAGTGGTAGTGACTTTGGAATAACTGGGGTCAAACATAACTGTTACACACCCTGGAGTTCCAATATGGCTAAAGCTCAATTCCAATCAAAATAGAAAAAAGCAGACATTTCAGGTAAGCTCCTCTGATTGAACCCTTGATTTTCTTGATTACCGCCAGAAATTTGAATTCAGAAAAGTCCACAAATTACTGAGTTCAAGCCCAGAAAAGAACGAAAGCATCTATGCAAACTAACCCCATGTGCTGGTTTAACAGAGGAAAAAAACAAGTTAGAACATGTGTACTTAATTAATGTAGATACACTCACAAGTTGAGAATTCTTACTAAACAGCTCCATGGCCTTATTGTGGGGAGAGGTTTTGTCAGCTTTCAGCAACTTCATTAATGCCATCTCTTCAACCTACCCAAAAACAAACAAACACGAAAGCAAAAAATCATGACCAAGTTCCAGTAACTGTTATGTTAGTAATGATTCCACTTCCCAGGGGGGTACTCAGGATTTCAAATGATCGGGATGATTGAATGGGGGCAAAACTCAAACCCCCCCCCCCAAAAAAAAAAGCCCTAGGGCTTCCAACAAAGCCCAACAAAATCCAAGCCTTGAAAATTACCAGAAAGGATTATACTTTATTCACAGAACGATATTCACAGATTCCGAAAAATTGCTCATCTGCAAGTCAGCGCAGTTTTTTGTGTAGAGTGGTCCCGGGGGGGGTACTTGGGTCAATTTTTGCTGGGTATGTGCCGCTGGCCTCTCAGAACCCCTACCCCATTATAGTCTATTCTGTGGCCAATTATAGACCCCATCTTAGTCACTTTTGGGAAAATGTCATTTTCGCGATCCCAGCTTAGTCACTTTCTGTTTATGCCTCTACCTTAGTAGGTCATCCTAAAATGAATTGACACGTTTGTTAAATTGAATGTAGAACACTTTACTTTTCACCTACAGTACAAACATTCTGGTACATTTGCTAATCGTTAGTATTTACAAACGTACCGTCATAAATAGTTGAAATGCAAACATTCTTCTTTAATGGGAACGTCATAATGGTTTTTTACATGAATAAAAACAAATTATTTCGAACCTACAGATCAGAAGATTCATACTCAAAATAAAAATATTGGAGGCGGAATAAATGTTCCTGTAAATGTCACGTTGAAAGCTATTAAGTCCCGGGCGAAAGAGAACAAACGCTTTCTAATCCAAAAGAAGATCCAAGTTGTGTTAACTTCGATGGACGATAACAACGCAGAATAGCCAGAAAATAAATACCGTAGTGCGGATGATTTGTTGGACTTTGTTCTGGACCCAGGGGTTCTGGATTATTGTGCAAGTCGTTAATGTTTAAGTTGTAATTTCACGAACGGAAGTCAATGCGAGCCAACTGTTAAATATTAAAACAATAGCACGAACCATTTTTTAACCGCGAATCTTCCTACTTTTAAATCCCTGCTTGCCAGAATTTTCTTATCCCAGAAATCCCGAAAATGTGCGACCCCATTCTAGTAACTCTAAAAAAAATGTAACCCCATTATAGTCACTCCAGTCATGAAAATGCGACCCCATCCAGCGGCACATCCCCATTAGCCTCTTATAAGGGAGTACCCCCCCCGGGAGAGTGGTTATGGTGTGGAACAATCTTCCCGAGAGCGTTAGATGTATTGACTCTTATTTTAGGTTTAAAGTTGTTATAAAGAATATTTTTGTGGAGAATTAATAATAGTTTTTCATTATTACAGATATTTTAATATTACTACAATTTTTATTTTGTACTCTGTTAAATAATTTAATTTTTTTTATGCTGTACTTAAATTCTGAAAAGCTTTAAGGGACAATTTAATAAAGTACTTTATTGTATTGTATGACTGCACTACCCCTGGGGCAATCTATCACCAATCTTCAGATTGTTTTGAATACCAAAAAAAAATCCATTCTTTAATCAAGCCATAGAAAAAAATACTAACCCCTTGCACATGTTTTTCAAGTTTCTGTGAGTCGTTTATTAAAAAGGTAACCAAGATTTAAGTACTCAATTAAATCAACAACAAACAAGGACAATCAATGAATATTGCTACCGGTACTCCCTCAACTTTTAGGCTTCAGTTTTTATTCCAATATTTATTCCAATAACCAATCAATTAATAGCTATTCATTTTAATTAATAGTTATTAATTGTATTGATTAACGATTTCCACTGATTGATACAGTCGGGTTTACCCGGGCATGATATCATAATTTATTGAAAAAAAAAATCAATTAACGCGAACATTCTTGCTCTCTGTCTCTGTTGCTTTATCAACAACAATTTATTAATTTCACCAAAAATTATCGACTACGGACGTTTTTTTTCTCAAGTACTGAAGTTCCCTGAGTTAGCTTCTGGTTGTTTACATCGCTCGAAGCTTACCTTCAGTTTCTTGAGCTGTTCAGTTAATTTGGCTTTCTCTTCTTTTAGAAATGTCTCCTCCTTTAGAAGAATCTCGTTTTGCAGTTTTTCTGTAGTTGCCATGTGCTGCTGTTTTCACCGGACTGCGCCAAACACCGCCAATAAATTAACAACTTTCACAAGCGCCGCCATGTTTGAATCGACCAAAAGCAACAGGCGCACCACCAGGCTAACGTCGGAGCGTAACTGGTGCTAGAGAATCATATTTGGGTGTTGTGGTCGGTGTTGTGTTGTCCAGGTGTTGTCCTGTGGTGAAACTAGCGGAAAGTCAATTGTAGAGGTAGGAGAGTTTAATTTTGCTGAACTTGAAACTACGTTCATCTTTCTTCAAAACGGGACTTGAAAACCTTGTAATAACGTACTGCAGGTTGTCTTTTAACTCGGAGCCAGAATCGTGCCACTGCACACGACAGCTGGCAAACGAGGACACATTGTTGCCGACACAATGTTTCCCCGTTTGCCCACGCGCGCAACATTCTTTGCGGACAATTTGTTCAGAAACATTTTGTGTGTGCAACAAATGTTTCCCAGTTTGCGCGCCCAAGAAACATCATGAGCAACAATGTGTCCGCAACTGAATGTGTCCTCGTTTGCCAATTGCCAGGGCCTTGAGAGGCATCATCTACCATCAACCTGCGGACTTCTGGTTGTACGCGGTGCACGCAGCAAAAAAGCTCTGCATGCGAGAGATTGAGGAGATTTCGTCGAGTTCTTCTATACTCTGCAGACTGGCGTTCCAAAGTTGCTCATCCTTAATACGACCCTGCAAACTACTTTCTCCAAAATCACCCTATATGAAGTATGAACGTATATAAATAAACGGGTGACGAATTTACTGCCTGGTGTTCGGTGTATAAAGGGAGCTTAAGCAACGACGACGACGGTAACGAGAACACCACAAAACAATGGGATTAATGAGCCAAAACAATACTCTGCACGTGCGTTTTACATTTTGGTACATTTCTTTGCCTGCAAAACAACACATTTTAGGTTTTCTCGAGAACGTGAGCGCATGACGGCTAGTTTTTCTTTCGTTTTCTTTGCTTTAACACCGTTCACAGTAATTTAGGCCCTGGACAGCTCGCCAGCATTTTTCACGTTAAACAAACTGGATTAATCGCGGAAGAGAAAGAAAAAACGGAAACGGAACGGAAAAAACGAGAAGTTATATTTTAAAATGATGTTTTCGTTGCCGTCGTCGTTGTTGCTTAAGGTCCCTAATTGCAGACTGTCGACTGCAGACCGCAGACTGCAGACTGCAGACTGCAGACTGCAGACTGCAGACTGCAGACTGTACACTGCAGATCCCAGACCGCAGACCGCAATGACACGAAAAAATCTAAAAGCAGTGACGTCATAATCAACCATATTTTCCACGCAAAATAACATCAGCCTCGTTCCGAAGTTTCTTATCTCCTCTTCATCTGGCGGTTCACCGTAATGGTGTCAGATTCCATCTTGGATGCGCTGTTGCGCTCTTTGTTGTTGTTTGATATTTGCTACCACTAAGATGTTAAATGAAATCTTTACCTTATTCGAAAGGAGTCAATTATCCGTGATCTCTCCGAGTTGTTTTCAACGTTATTGTAGTAAACGTATTTTAGTATGATGGATAAAATAAACTCCGTGAATTGCCAGATACGTTACCTGTCTCTTAATATAGGACCGTGAATACTCACGTCTGATTAGCTAGAAGCGGTATTCGAAGCAGTTTTATCCCAAACTGTAATGCTAGTAATCACTACATCTATATAGCAGTTCTCTTGGACAGCTTATAAAATTTGATACTGTTAATTGGCAAATTGGTGTGATGTTCCCACCCTAATAAGAATCGGTCACGTGATCTAAAACGAGTGCAACGCGGGGAATACCAACTTCGTTCCCACGCAACTGTCTTACTTTCTTAGGAGCCTGGGAACTGACGTCACCGTTATTGGGATATTTTCAACGTCAGTCAATTTACAGTCTGCAGTTTGCCGTCTGCAGTCTGCAAATGTCATACACCGCCTGGTGTTCCACTAAGAAATTTCGAAGACGTGCAAATAAAATTAAGTAAGGGTTAGACAATGAACGCGAGAGTTCTATGGGATTTAGTGCCTCGAGCATAGATAGAAGGCGACGAGGGCGTAGCCAGAGTGGCACTTCTATCTAATCAAAGAGGCGTTATATCACGAGCGTTCATTGTCTAACCGTCTTATAACATGGTCACATCCGCGAAGAATTCATATTTTTTTTAAGATTCTATTTATGAGCGTATGTTAATCGTGTCATTCACACTTGGGAATCACGTTGTTATTTTGTTTTGGATGCCCCCCTAGTAATGTTGAGTTACAGAAAAAAAAAAAAAAGCAAAGCACATACATAATTGCTATGAAGTGAGACAAAAAACGTGGTTCACCGGGAAGAAACTTGAAAAATTGTAAATTTAGGTGGAGGTATGTCGATGTGCTATGTATAGGACACCAAATAAACAGTGTATGTATGAGAATCCGTTGCCTAAGGGAAAGAATTACAGACAAATGTATGGAAAAATCAAAAACGCCACTAACGAAGGTGTGTCCGTAAAATTGGAAGGTGTAAGTCTACCCTGTAACGTCAGTTCGCAGTTAAAATGTTTAGAGTTAGCATTTTACGGCAATTATTTGACAGATCTCCATACAAACACTGTAAATAACTTACGCTTTACCTACCCGCCAAGATGGCGTCTTGAACCGTGATAAGATTTATAAAAATATGCTGATTACCATACTTCATCGAGCATGCACAAATTTCGCTAAATTAAACAATTAACCCCTCATATTAACCTGTATACAAGATATGTTTACATATGGGCCGTTTTAGAAAAATGTGCGAATTTGCTTCGTTTTGGGCCTGGAACAGATTTCTTTTGCTGATGTGGTTTTCTTCAATGGGGTGATACGAGAGAATGCGTCTTACTTGTCAGCTATGCGTGACACAAGCCAAAGTTTTGGTCCCCATCTGCATTTTATACCTAGTCTGTATTTTTTATCCTGACTGTAGTCTTTAGTCTACAGTCTACGTGTTATACTGAATGATCAGCATAAATCCTATCGAAAATTAACGGATATCACCACGTTTGACACTACCAAATTCCCAAAGTGCCATGAGGTGTCTCATACATGACACATTAGTGATTCCTACTTGACAAGTGCTCTGATCTGAGTGTTGTCAACTGCGGTGAAGAGTGCACGACTAGTCAGATCTTTTGCAAAGAGGTAGGAGCCAAGCCAACTAGAGGGTAGAAAATACTAGTAACTTTACCCCTTTTTATAACTAGGTTGAATTAATCGTTAAAAAAAAAACCTTTGTGATGAGCTAGGGGAAAATAACTCAAGTCTAACTTCGCCGGGAATCTGAAGGGTGCATGTGGAACAACGTGCAACTTTACGACACATCAGATTACCTAAGTTCCTCTGAAGTCGGCCTGTGAGGTGTGGGCATAGTACAGTTGACTAACCGAGAGTACAGTGCGCCAGAAAGGAACTGTTAAGAAGTTTAAGAGAGATGTAGAACGAAATCTTGATATTCTCGTTTGTGCCAACAGTCGGTCAACAGTCGGTTGATTGTCTTTCAGATTTCCATGTTCATAAAATTGCCATCTAGTCTTGACCACAATTCGAGGTCATACAAGCGCAGGGCGCGATCGAGATTCGGGGCCCGGGATTCGGGGATGGAGACAAAATCTTGCTGGCGTTGTTGTCGTTGTTTGTGCTAACAGTGTGGAACGACTTTGAGTCTAGCTTTAATAATGTCCATCAGGTTTGTCACGACATCAAGTTGAGGGATAGATAATGAGTAAATGTGCTCGTGCCAACGTATTTGTTTATATCTAGTTTAACTGAAGATAGACTATGGGGTAAATTAACCTCGCAATAACACAGAATTGGTGTCCACAGATTTCATTTGACAATGCGGTGTTCTCTGATAACGCATAGATGACGTCAAAACTTGGTAAGGACAAAGAAGAATGCTACGAGCCACGGGCGAGTAGCGTGACGGATGTTCTTTTCACGTTTTGACATCCTTTGTGCGTTATCACAGAACGCACGCACTGCACTGTTTCTTGCTACCAATCAAAACGCGAGGTTTTCACCGTTTATTATATAAAGCCGACTAGGGAACTTTTCTAGATCCCTTTAATGATACTTCTGATACGATTTATCTTCTTTACTTCTCTGACAGCCATGTCCAAGCCCACAGTGTTTGTTCTCGGTTGCAGTGGACCTGTTGGGTCTGCTACGGTGAGAACTTTGTCAGCAAAATATTCAGAAAAGATAAACATTCTCGCTGGAACAAGAGATCCAACATCTGAAAAAGTGGCGTCATTTAAGTCATTGCCTGGTGTAACAGTATTACAAGCTGACATGAATGACAAGAAGGAATTGCGTGACATGTTGACTGGCGTGACATGTCTGTTTATCGTGACACCAACCAATGGATATAAACTTGCTATCGGAGCAGCAGAAGTCGCTCAATCGTCAGGAGTCAAACACATTCTAACAATCAGCGTCCCAACGGTTGAGCTAACCGATACCATTTATGGAAGGCAGTACGGCGAGTTGGAATCAAGCGTAAAACTTCTTCAGATCCCATTCACGTTCATACGCCTTCCTCCTTTTGTTGACAACTATTGGGCTTACAAGCGACCCATTCAGCAGAACTCTTCCTTTAGTACCCCAGGGGACCCTACTAAGCCTTTCTCCGCTGTCGTGGTAGAGGATGTTGGGAAGGCTGCAGCTGCTATCATGGCCGAGCCCAAGAAGCACTATGGGAAGACTTACAACCTGATAAGCAACTGCCACACTCTGAACGAGCTAGCAGACACTTTTAGCGAGGTCCTGGGTAAGGAGGTGAAATACGTGCGAATCTCTTATCACGATTGTAGGCGACGGCTCATCGACGTGGCGGGATTCTGCGAAGAAGACGCAGACGGGATAATAGAAATTTACAGGCTCACTGATGAAGAGTGCCCACTGATGAACGACAAGGACATGTCTCATTTTACCAAGATAACAGGGGAGGAGCCCACTAGTTTGAAGGAGTGGGTCACTGGAGTGGCCTCTGCCTTCAAGTGACTGTATTGGGTAAATGTTAAACAAGGTATATAAAGCAAGGCTGGAGTCGATAATGCTGGCTCAAAACAATGGCGCGAAAACAACCACCTGTTCCTGCATTTTGCCGCTTTTTTCCCGACAAACAAAGCTTTCCAGACTGTAACTGAATACTGGTAAAATGAAAGATTGACTGAGTGGGAGGGCCGGACGCCGTGACCTAGAGCCAAATATTTTCCCGTCCGGCCCGACCTAACTCAGTCAATGCCGTACGGCTTTTTTCCGGCCCTGCTCGCGCTAATGCGTACGGCCCTCATACGGGGATTTTCTCATTAGTTTCAGAATGAAAGCGCGCGCGGGGCCATACGGGTCATGATAAATCTTATCATATGACCCGTACGTCACCCTGCGCGTTTTCATTCTAAAACTACTGTGAAAATCCCCGTATGAGGGCCGTACGCATTAGCGCGAGCAGGGCCGGAAAAGGCCGTACGGCCCCGCGCGATACGATTTTAGAGGATTTCGTCGCGTCTAACCATGTACGTCTATTTTACAAATGTGCAAATGTGCAAATTAGTCGCTTTTTTGTAAAAACTTCATCTTTTACGCGCTCATGAAGAGTCTAAGGAAGCCATATGATAAAATGCTTATTGACTGAGTTAGGTCGGGCCGGACGGGAAAATATTTGGCTCTCGGTCATGGTGCACGGACCTCGCTGCGCTCGGTCCGTACCGGCCATGACCTCGAGTCAAATATTTTCCCGTCCGGCCCTCCCACTCAGCCAATAAGTACATATTATCGCCTCTTGCTAAAGCTTAAGCCAAACGTTCAGTCAAAAGAACTTCTTGGTTTTGTTGTTTACAGTAAGGCTTTGTTTGCTAAGTAAAATTTCGGGGTATTTAGGTGAGTAATCCAAAGCCGCGTTGAAAGATTACATTTTAATTTTCATAATATACAATATTGCATCTTCATATCATAGCTTTATAAAAAAAAACTGCAACATTTTGTCTATTAATATCTCCAAACGATAACTATTTTTGGACATGGCGGTAATGATTTTGTCCACTCCATAATTTGAGTAGCTGACCCAACGAAGTTTCGTCATCTGTTAGTGTAACCTGTTTTCCAGGATGTAAACCAGCCATAAGAGAAGGCACTTGAGTGTCAGTGAGGAAGAACATCACGGCATGTTGGGCAGGTGGCATGCTGTAACGAAAGAAACATTTGTGATCACAGTTAACTTGAATTTCTCTTCACAAAAACGCACTAAACAACGACCACAATAATCAAATTTGGAAATGAAAGCACAAGCCGGTTAGTCAAACAAACTCGTAAACAGACTTTAAGCTCCTGACAAACTGAAAGAAAAATGCCTAATTCAGTGTTGTGCGCGGATGACAAAAACAGCCTATCGCAACCGATGAAATAGAAGGAACTTTGACAATTTTTTTCTAGATTTGCCATAGAAAAATCTGTTCCAGTTTTGATTAAGAGCTTGTCAGACGGTCAAAATGGAGAGTGTTTTGCGCACGTCCTGAAAGACTGCTCCAGACATGGACAAAATTTAGTCGCAAACTATAATCTATTCCATTCCACAAACTATCAAGACAAACTGAGGCAGCCTGGTCAAGAGTGAAACTTCAGTAGAAGTAGGTGTCGACTTTTAATGGAGGTAGCTTTTTTGTATTTGCAATGAGATTGCTTATTTTGGCGAAACTAACTCGGCCATTTTGAAACTACTTATGGTCAATTCTATTCTGCTCTTTTTCTGGACGTCACACAGTCACGGAATGCCACACGCTTTCTTAGCCTGCAAACAGACGTCTCCTATTTCCTTTGCTTCCTTTCCGTTTCCACAGAAGACGTACGCCCTCAGGCTAATGTTTTCTCAGCCTGGCAGGAATTTCAAACATTCTAAGCCGTAATGGAGAGCAACAAATCGCTGAACTCGCAAAGTTGGTTTACAGTAGCAAAAACAGTTTTAAAGAGTTCTATAAATACCATTTTAAGCCAAGTAGTAATACAAGGGGGATGAAAGAGATGCGCGCATGGTAATTCCAAAACTGTTTCGTTCTCCTCATAATCGCACTGACAGATGGAGCAGGATGAATTGGTACCTGAAGTAAAACGAAAGAGAATAGAAAGTGTCACTGTTAAGTCTTCAAGTACATTATCAAATGCTTCTTGGTCTACATCTACATAATTTCAGCACTCGGCAAACTCCACCTTGTCTCATGACCGTCTTGTGTGTGGCCTCAGCACCATACTGAGCCTTTTTGTTTTGAGATAACAGGCCCAGCCGG
>OX419336.1:41044380-41089380 GCA_948470475.1 Galaxea fascicularis | reverse complement strand
TAACAAAACAAAACTTGAGAAACCAAACAAGAGTATCACTTGATTTCAACACAAGAAGAAGAAAATACTAAATGTGGCTCAGTTCGAGTTACTGGATTTGAGTCTTAAGATCACAAAGCAAATAAAGAACTTATTTCACTCCAATGTCACTCTATTTAGAGGAAAATGGTTCTAGCTTAAGCCAAATAATAATTCATTTTTTTGTCAGCTAGTTACGCCAGCTCTCACTCGACTTTGCTTTACAAATAAGCTTCCTTGAAACCCTCCTCGTCATTGTGTTTGGATTTCTCTTACTTAAATAAGCAGGTCACCTACCAACGCTTCCAGGTAAGTGTTGGTCTGTGTCCTTCTTCAGTGAGGATTTAGACACAGGATCATGTGCCTCTGTTTGGTTTGCGACTTTCCAGTTTCTTTTATTCCCTAGTTTGGTGCTTGAGAAGCAAGGATTGTTGCAATAAGCTGAAATAAATTAACGTAAATAAACATCTTGAATGCAATCAGATGCCCCCAAAACTATCAAATTATAAAACAAACACAAAAGTTCGCGATCACAAGGTGGAGTAATGATAATGATAATGATAATGATGAGGATTTATATAGCGCTTTTTATCCAAAGGGCTCAAAGCGCTTTACAACACTTTTTGGGGGGACTTTGCCAGACTGTTTTTTAGGCGCAAATTGCAGCCACGCAGTTTACAATCTTATTTGAATGAATAGTAGGATCAACACAGGTGCCCCCAGAACAGAAAAAGTTATAAACCATCACACCGGGGCCTACGTCCCCTACTCTTTCCGATCAGTGTGTGGGTTCTTTAACGTCCCACACCAATACTGTGAGACGGGACCTCCGGTTTTATCGTCCTTATCCGAGAAGACTAGAAAGTCTAACCATTTGCAGATGGTACAAAAGTAGCATTTACTCCTCAGTTATTTAAAGACCCTGAGTGTTGGTCCGGCCTGGGCTTGAACCCCCGACCTCCCGCACAGCAGTCTGGTGCTCTACCACTGAACCAACCGGTCGGCGGTATACTTCACAAAATCCAGTAGTGAAAGGGATTTACAAATCAGCTTACCAGCAAACAAAAAGGAGGAAAAGTGGAAACCTACATATAATAATAAATACTCCATACTTACTGAAAATAACAAATACTATTCGTGAGGGAGAGGATAACTGAAGGTTCAAGCAAAATGAAAATAGTATTGTTTAAGGATGTTTGTGCTAATTGTTCACACACGTCCCTACTGCGCACAAAATCCACGTCGCAAGGTCATGCCACGTCAGCCATCGAGTGTGTGCGCTGAGGAAGAAAGCTAAGCAAATAAAAGGAAGGTAGCTGTTGCGTTCCCTTCGCCTTCAGTTTACTCTCTTAAATGGTTGGTGACCCCTACTTTTCTTTCCAGAAACAGCTTTTATTTACAATAATTGTACATAAAATCTGTTTCTGGACAATGTGGAAATAATTATTTTCACCACATTGTCCAAAAATGAACAAAAAATCAATGTGGGAAGTTAAAAAAGTTTTAAAAATTCAAGATTTCTGTCCATGGGACATAAAATCTTGCCATCTTACCGCTGCAAGGCGCGTCAAAACTATGGTGGCTAAATGCGAACTTGTTCTTTAAGAACCTCACCAGCTGACTAGATTCACTTCATAGGTCTACTTAAATGACCAGAGTAACTGGCAACATGTAATCACATAGCCAGCAGAACTCCAGCAGTCGCCGGCTTGTTTTGAAACCAATGTCCTTGGCTGGCCTTGTAAAAAGTCAACTAGTCTACCTCACACCAGTTGGAGTTCTTAATTCTGTTGAGTTCATTTGTATTATTATTTTGTTCCACTCTCCATGAAAAGCCCATCAAAGGGAGTGGTCCTAGCAAGAAATATTCTTTGTGCTGTTATAACTGAGCTCCAAGGAGCCAGTGATGCCTTGTTCTCACCTTGCTGGTGTTGGTGACTGTTATCAACAGTTTGTTCTCCCTTGGGGTTACAGCAAGGGGCTCTGTTCTTCTTAGCTGATTCTTCCATTTCTGTTGAACAAACACAACAAATGAGTAAACATTGCTTGACATGAAAACATAAAGGACCCATGTGTGGAAGAGGTGGGGTGAATGATTAAGAAAATTGATGAATTGAAAGAAGTTTCAGAAACCTCTCTTGAATACAACAGCTTGACAAAGCAAATTCAGTGTGGATGAACAGCACTTCTGGGCAAACGAATTCACTGCCACTGCCTTCTCAAGAAATCCAAGTTCAAAGTATGCCTGTGCAAATCTGTAATGACCCTGGAGAAAACATAAGGCTAAATTAGTATTTCCAATTCTTTAATAAAAACATAACTACAGTAATTAAAGAAATTTAAGAAGTTTCACTAGAAGCCAGCAACCTGAAAAACCCACTGCAGACTTTAGAGAATCAGTCGGAATTTACCTCTCAATGCCACTCAATTTGTCTAGATTTTCATTCAAATAATTAAAATAAATTGATCAGGTTCGCCACCTACTTTTGTTAGCTTAGACAGCTATTTCAAATTAAATTATTGAAACCCCTGGTACATACAAGATGATGTTGAAATGTGGCTGGTGAAGTATTACTCTTAATCAATTAAGAGAGTTTTGAACCATGACTCAGATTTCTCTCACCGGTAAATCCTTGATTGCACATCAATATCACCATTTATTAGAATCTGCTGTTTCCAGTCACTAACTGAATGATGAACAGACAGCCAACCAACCCAACATGTGATTGCCTGATTGTCCCAGCAAGAACCCATTAAACATGTTCTTAAATGTTAAAAAATTCAGTCAAGTTTTTCAAATTAATAAGTCAGACACTCAATCTTCTGATGCTAGACAATCAAAATCAGAGAACTGTGCAAAATTTATGCCAGAATTCAGAACTTTTTCAAGATATCTCCCTGATTACGCCCCACATACTACACCATGGTTTCTTCATACTGAAATCATTCATACTGAGTATCAGCTAACCTTTTCCCACTCTGGTCTGAGATAAATGGTTCTCTTTGCATCTGTTAGAGCTTCCCTATTTGTAAAAAATAAGAACAAGAAGTACAGTACTACATCAGAAAGCAACCCAGAGGTTTTTTTTTTTTTTTTTTTTTTTGGGGGGGGGGGGGGGAACAACACCGACCTGTAGCAAGCTTCAAGGGTACATTTGTGTAACAAAGGCCAAAAAAACAAGTTCTCACAAAAATTTCTCAGAAATACATGTAATTGACTAAAATAGGCTCTAATTAACAAACCTGTTCACAAAAATACATTTTCCTAACTTTTAAGGGTTTCTCCTGCAAAATCAGTGATTACCCATAGTCCTTAGCGGTCTTACACTTTTCAGTAAAATGTATCAGAATTATACAAAATGGCTTAAAATACCTTCCAAATTGCAAAACTTGTGAACAGAACAGGTATTTTGTACCTTAACAAGAGCTGTCTGGTGTGATTTGATCCTTAATAGAATCTTTCCAGTTCTCAAATTATGATAAAAAAGATTTTGGGGCAACTCAACTGGTTAAAACTGGTTTCAAGGCTTCCCAAACAATAACAAGGCCTGGTTACCTTAGTAAATGCCATCACATACACCGAATAGCGTGGAATGGCGGCCAAAAGGCATTTCGGCAGTTTCTGGTGCGTGAACCACCCTAATGCCACTACACTGACAAATGACTTGGGGATCGAAATTTTCGGTCGTATTTCCACGGTAATGTAACGTACAAAGTCGAGTTTTTAGCAGAACGTTAGTCATGAAATGAGCATTGGATGTTGAAAAGATGGCGCTGATCGAAGGTCCAATATGCGAGTTTCAAAGGAATTTCTATGGTGGTGATGCTGTTATTTTGCTCAACAAAGATGGCTGCCATTTCGCTTGGGGATTGCGATTTCGGTGTATATTTTCAATGCAATTCAACGGTTCAAGCTACAAATCGGAGGAAAACGAATTTGTTGCATGAGCATTTATATCCGTGAATGTTGTGTGTACAAGTTGAACAGAACGTTGACACTGTTAGGATTCGTATTTTGTCTTGGAGAGCCAAAGGGAAGCGTGACGGATCGACTGGCTTGACATTTAGGAGGATTTTAGCTACAAGGAGAGCATTATTTTCCAAATATCACTTGTATCCTCAGAGTTAGTTAATTTTATTTATTTCTTACAACTGCTGGTGTTTTAAATTAAATGCGGACAAGAATAATCTGTTGTTGTTTTTAATTTTCACTTGCGCACTGTTACGCGTGACGCACCATTTTCTCACATTTTTATATTTTTGGAGGAAAAATTGTTGAAAACATATTGTTCGGACCCAAGCTTATTTTAGCACACTGTTTTCCTTAGTTCAAATGCAAGGTTTGGAGAAGGTTTTATAGTCACAGGTTTTTTTGATGCGGAGATATTCAACCAAATGTAATCGCCTCTTGTCACTAAAGCGATTTGTACACCTGAAGCGTGCTACAGGTCACCACTGATGAGAGAAATATTAAAGCCACCAATTAAAATAATGAGAGCAGAATAAAACAAAAAGGTCAGAAAATTCTGTATTTCTCAAGATAAACCAGAACCTCTGAACTGAAATACAATTTCATGGGTTTTACAATTTTATTCTTGTAACTATAACAAGGCATAACTAATTGATGACATCAATGGCATCAATGAAATCAATGAGTAATCAATAGGTAATCGATAGGTAATCAATTGATTAGTCATTGATTATTGCCGATGATCAATGAGTAATCAATGACTAATCGATAGGCCACAAAATTTTTGGTTATGAACTGATTAGCCATTGATTACTCATTGATTAACCAATTGATGTCATTGATCATTGATTAGTTATGCCTGGCTATCATGAAAAGGACTATTTCATTAAAAATATCTTGACATTTTCATTAATGAGTGACTAAAAGTATTCTGCGTTGCAGGATGTATTGTTTTTATGTAGGATTCTGTCAAGAAATTAACTATTGTAACATGTTTGTTCATGTATTATAGTATACTGCTTTATTAGTATTCTATGCAAAACATATTAGGAAATCATTCATTACAATAAAAGCAATAAAACACAAAAACAAAAATAACGTACCAGTAATGACTTTGAAATTGAGATTTACCTTAATTTCTTTAACTTGAGATAGCTTTGAGATCTGTTGCCATACAACAAAGGATCAAATGGACTATAAAAAATGAGAGAGGTATAATACAGGTTATTACTTTTGGCAAAAGATGACAGCTGCAGCTGAACTCCAAGATCATTTTTGCATATCCCTGCCTACTCAAAAAATTAGTGCCCAGCTGAATAACAGTCAAAGCCATGGATTTCAAATCATGAAGCAAACCCCTCAGTTACATTTTTCAAGACAGCTGGAAATTAAAGGCACATTAAACCTTCCCAATGAAGACAGACCTGATAGCAAAGTGTAGAAGGAGCATTAATACCTCTTACTAACCGAGTTTGAGGTCCGTACTGTAAGCATTCACAACTTACAGCATGGACCAAGAAAACAAGTTTAGTGAGATATTTATTATATCTCTGAGGTTAATCAGGTGCAAGGGAAAGGAAACTTTCAAATGTAGCGGGCCGCAGAGTAGAAATTACAGCCTGCAAAATTGACCAATCACAGCACAAACTGAGAGATATAATGACACTAACGCTACATGAAAATACACTGTAATTAAGCAAATAAAAATCAAACAACTATCAAAGAAATCTTTACCTAAATTTGATTGCTTGGGAATAGCAAGCCACAGCTATTTGATATTCACCTGCAGCAAAATGGGCATTGCCCTTGAGCCTTAACTCTGTGCAAACCTACATACATAAACACAACAAATTCAATAATGTGTTGGAAATATTACAATATACAGGATACCATCTATAAATCGTGCATGTCCCACCTAGTCCACATTCATCAAAAGCATATGCTACACGTCTTAAGACTTAAGGATCACCAAAACCAACAAACTTCATTACAGTGGTTGTGTAATAATATTAATAGACTGTCAATGTAATTTTACTCTTTTGCTATTGTTCTTAACTTTGTGAATTAAGTTACTTATTTTACTCATTTTTCAGGGCTCCCATTGATGACAGGTCTTTTGTATATAATATTTATGTCCTGAAACGACAACCCTGTTTAAATAAAGGTGTTCACTTCACTTCACTTCCACAAACAGTATGCAATAGTTACCGGTTCTCTCCTTTTGACTGCTTCTTCAAACTTTGTGAGACAATCACCAGGTTTTGCAGTCTGGCAGACATATTTCATAGCTGTTCAAATGCACCAAATAAACATTCAAGTCATTATTTTATAAAGCCATCAAATCAACAGACAACAATGCATGTATAATGTAACCTGAAGCTGATGATTAAAATTTCACCAGACACCTCTTAAATTCTGAAAAGAAAACACTGCTGTTTGAATAATTATACACAAACCTGTCCTAGTTACATGTATATAAATTCCCCAATTTTACTAGAAGGTGGCTAACACAGTGTACATTGAGAAAATGTAAACTCGGTTTAACCCTGTAAACCCTAAGATCAAAATGTAAATTCTCATTTGCTGCCTCTACCCATTTCCCACAGTAGTACAGGGGAGAAGTGGTTAAAATATCAAATTCATCTTGTCTGATCCTGTCCTTAATTCTTATCACCACACTAATAAAGCATTGATAACTATTACAAGAAGAAATTTGATGGTGATCACTCTTAAGGTTTAAAGGGTGAAGACACCTTGTGATGTGCATAATGAGCACCAAAATTCACAGAATTCTGAAACACGAAAATCAGTAAAATTTGTGGTCTATTGCATGCTGATGAGATCTACACAAAAGCCAAATTACGGGATACTCAAAGCGAGTAGGGACATATTTGGAATCCTCATTCATGTGCTGCACTTCCCTTGATGTTATGTTGTACCACCACAGGGAAGCCTCCATGCCCCCCTGGTTTGCAACCCCAGAGCTCTACTGAAGGGACAAGCTGTGTGCACCCATTAGGTTCCACCAAACCAGATTGGGTTAAACTCCTGCTTCAGACTCAGTATTATTTTTCTGTATGTTACAGTGTGTTCTCATCAAATTTTTATGTAAATAGTGTATACCGCAGTATTTACCTTGATGAAGAACAGTAAGTGACAGCAAATGAATTCTCTTGTTATCTAAACAATAACTACCATTAAAGCAACAGCTGCAAAAAAAGAATAAACCTTGTTTACAAGTTTTTTTTCTGCAAAAAGCCCAAAGACAAATATAGTAATCTGACCTAATGCATACAGTGTACTGCCTATCAAACATAATGAAAGCTCAAGGATTCCAACTAAGTTTTAAGGTTGGTAGGTAGGGTGTCAACAAGAGAATCCCACTGCTCACAACACAGTCAAACTTAATCATACTTTGAGAGCTTATACATACTTACAGCCTGGAGGATGCGCTATGTTCAACATAACAGGGATAACAGGCATCATTTTTATGAGGAAAAGATGAAAAAAGTTACTTAAGATTGTAAACCAGCACATGCTACAGTTACCCCATAAGTGAAACAAACTCGCTCTTCTTTCCAATCAAAACAGCATCCTCCACAAGAAAGCACTATCAAAAGAAACAGACAAACAAACCAGTTTAGTACTGCAAGATTGCTAACTGAACTCACATACTGTAAGGTCAGCACTGAGAAATACAGTAAAAATTCCATATACAGAACTATCCAAAGTTACATGGAAGACCACTCCTCGGGCACCCCTCCTACATGTACAAATCTAAGACTAGCCATACAGTTAGCACCTGTGTGAAAAGCATAGCAATCTTGAGGGTGCAACTAACTGACTGACTGAGAACTTTATTTTAGCACTATAAGTAAAATCAGCATTGCTGGTGGGGCCGTGCAAACAATAGTTACGGAAAAATAAAATACTTAACATATGTACAATAAAATACTTAAAACATATGTACAAAAATACTTAAAACATATGTACCCTTAGTACAGGTAATTTAAAACATATCTGTATCACAAACACTAAAAAAGTCTTAATATTGGTACAAGGTGATGATAACAGCTTCTGCTTGAATAGATACACCTTTAAGATCACTATCAAATTCATGTTCCATGAAAAGCATTTAGTTCTACAAACTACACCTCTTACAGTAATTAAGCCCTGTGACATGCCATTGCATCCCTCAATTGGTCAAAACCATGACTACCATGAAGGATTACTACATGTAATTTGCAGATACACGTATAAACTACATGGTACAAGGGGGAGGGGGAGAGGGGGAGAGGGGAGGAAACAGTGTGACTTACCTCTGTCAGCTCTTTGTATATATGGTAACTACTGTGAAGGAACTCCTCAGACACCTATACAAGACAGGACACAAACAAAGATAACAATGTTTAATATTATTTTTGTGTAGGCAATACACTTACATGCTTACTGATACCTATCCTACAAAGGAAAAGAAAATGACACAAAGCAGCTAGAGAGGAACCAACAAACATGCCCTTACAAGACTGGAGACAAGATTATCCACAATTTCCTCAACCACATCTGCTACTTCAATGAGTCTATCTGACAGACAGGATCTTGAGGGAGAACTTCTGTAGGAATATAAAAAATAATAATAATGTGTAAATTCAACACAATAACAAATAGCAACAAGCTTTTGGCCAGGGCTCTTGACAAAACATGAAGCCATTGTGTTTACATGTAGCCTTCACGTCCTCACTATTCAACCACACTCTTCAGACAAACCTCCTTTAACGACAACCTCTCGAAAGTGACAAAGCGACCACCTCCCATAAGTGATAATCTCTTGTACATGTAAGTCACCACTTTTCTAAAACACCCAAATTTTCCCAATGAATTCAATTTAATTGGAACCTCACGCAAGCATCCACAACCCATTGTAGACCTGACATTTTATTGAGGAAAAGTCACTTATAATGCGGCTAGAGTTCTCACCTATGCAAGGATGACAACACATTGATACTTGTAACTCACCTTAGTATCTTCTACTTGTAATTTTGATTTATGATACAAGTGTACATGTATTCAAATACATTAACATTTCCCTACTGTATATGACATCAGATCAGCAGAAGCTTATAAGCAGATACAGGGTGAAGATTATTAACATTTTTGTAATTATCTAGAATAATTTTGGATCAACTTTTTCCCTAAAACCATTAATAGTGGTTAACAATAGCAATAAATAATGAATACATATGATTTACCACACCTGGTTATTGGTATCAACTTCAAACTCTTCAACCAAGTAATGCTCTGAAAAAGAATAGACATTAATAATTCTTATTACTGGATTATATTTTATTCATTTGAATTAACAGTTATTAATAAATATTACAGTTTGCTTGATTGATATTACCACCTACTTCAGTTAACAACCACGTAATAAATTTGTGAACATTTTGTTCATAACTTTATCAAACATTAGCCCAACATTGCATTGATACTAGCATTAACTGAGAATTTCCAACATTGGCTCATTTTAACTCCCCCTTTGCTGCCTCATTGTGCATTTCAGAAAATATCCATATTGTACCTCTTAAGACTTGTGACCCAAGGTCCTAGGTTCATTACAAAAATCAATTCAAAGTTGGTTAATAGTAATTTATTATTGTTGACAGTACCTTCAAAGAATAATTCATCTTCTTCCCAAATAAGAAAGGAGCCAAAATGCAGTTCTTAATATGTTTCAAGTGTTTCTCTCTCTCTTCTTTATCCATAGCCAGCCAAGAACAAACTGGATTGTCTGTCAATGAACAATCACAAACATTGTTTATTATCAAAGCAGAAGAGAAGTTGTTAAAACTACCAACACTGATTTTATTTTGGCATGTTAAAACTTGTGTAGCTGCACTCACATATGAGATAGAAATCAAAACAAAATTAATGGTCATTCATGAAGCCCTTTTCATCATTAATTTTTCCACCTTACTCTTCTACTGTATGTGACTGGTGTACACCTAGATAATTCGCATGTTAAAATAAATTCAAAGTACAGTTAGTAACAGTTTTTTACAACCCAACAGTAATAAACATTCTGAAATAGGCCATATTCGTATTCTCGGTATTGAACTGGATCCAGCATGAAGTGGAGGCTCTTGCGGGGGAATACATTTACATATGAAAAGATTCCCCCGCAAGAGCCTCCACTTCATGCTAGATCCAGTTCAATACCGAGAATACGAATATGGCCTATTGCACTGTTCCAAAAAAATGTCGATATCTGTCCCACTCAAGTTTTCGCTTCCCATGGATGGAAGGCTTTTTAGACTGAAAAATCCACCATTCTGTTAAGTCCAATTTAGTTCCTTAAACTTTCCTAACAACTCAAGCTCCTAAGGCCACCCTCCCCTTTTGACTCAACTTGATGTGCAAGATTCACCATCTTGGCTCAAAACCTTAGCCTACAGTAAGTGTACTCTGGGTGTAGACAAAACGTGCACCCCCCTTTCTGGACTCCCCTTCTGGACCCCTTGATTTTTATTTTTCTGTTAATATCAGAATTATAACAAGAACAACAAGAACAATAATAATAACTGAATTATAATAAAACAAAACATTTTGTTCCATACTATGGTATTCTGGTTAGTGTGGGTCACGTGATGCAAGAGGATGGAAATAAACAGTTGCTAAAAATAACGCACGTGTGTTTCACTTTGCCTCACTAGAACATTTATTTTTTTATTTACTTTTTAGAATACAAAACATACCACTGTTGGACATGTGGTTGCCTCTGATTCACATTCCAGTGCAAAAACTCTTGCTGTGAACAATGCACGTTTAATTTCGACTTTTTACCGTTCATCAATTGTGAATGAGTCCGACCAGCAACTAATTCAATATCCACAAAATTTGTGTAGCTCCCGGCTACTTTGTTTTAGCCATTGCCATCTTGGCTTACTCTATGATCAGCCACTGACCAGTACCGTTACAAAGGCCACTTCCCCTAGCTGCATGTGAATACTTATGGAGGAGGATGGATGATAAGTCAAAGGTAATTCAGTATTGTGCGATCAAAACTATATGTTGTTTGTTTATTTTATTTCATTTTGTTATTTTTGATCCTTTCCACCCTTTTTTCTTGGTCCAGAAAGGGGGTCCAGAAGTGGGGTCCAGAAAGGGGGTCCACATTTTGTGTACACCTGTGTACTCTCGGCATTTTGATTATTATTAATACATGTAGTATTAAAGGTACTAAAGCCAGAAGTCATGTGGATGTACATGCAGATTTTCCTTTTCAGAAAAAGCCTGTTCTTTTAAAGAAGTAACTTACCACAGTGGTTTCTACTATTGTCATGAAATTTGCACAAGGAGCAGGTCATACAGTTATCATCTGGTTTCCTTTCCGTGTCCTTGAAATATGGTAAACCATGAAGCAGCATAAGTACATAAATAAAGCAAACATACATTATCTCTATTGTTATAAAAATTTCCCTGCCACACGCTTCTTACAGTGTACACAAGCTAGAGTATGGAGGGGAATACTGGACAAAATTGTTATTAGATCGTGTGCGGTGAGGCATTATATCGTACTACATGGTTATGTATCCAGTGATACTATATCGTACCCGATATATTGTCTTATTGTAATAGCGATGCCATTATGTCGTACCACATGCTGCTATATCATGCCCGATAGTGTTATATCGTAACCGGTGTGGTGATATGGTAGCCGGATATGCTGCTATATCGTATATGCTGTCTTATATTGTACCAGTGATGCTGTTTCATCGTACCATATGCTGCTATATGGTACTCGATAATGCTATATCGTAACCCAAACTAGTCAGCGGCTTACGCTTGAAAGTGACGTCACGTGACCACTGGTGTAGATGAAAAGGTCAGCGGTTTTTAAATTTAGGATCGTCAACTCGCTCATCTGACTTTTTCTCTGAAAGACTTACTCTTTTAAATGGTGAAAAAGATAATGATATGGAAGGCCAACACAAGTCTCCGTTTGAATTGGTCTCCACGAATATCAGTGCAGTCTTGAATGATGTCATAAACAAGTTGCAGTGCAGAGATTACAGTGTCGGCATCGACTTTGCAAGGTACAAAATTGACTGGCTTTGTGCTCCGCTCTTGAGAGTAGGTGGCAATTTAGAAGATTCACTTCTCAGGTATTTACTTGAGGCTCGACGGATGCTCTCTATAATGGACGTGTCTAGATACCCGGCAGTCAGAAATTTTGACCAGTTTTCTCCTAATAGCTCGTTTAATTCCGCTAAGAACATAAGATATTTGTTTAGAAATCTCAAGCGATTATAATTATTGCCTTGGGTTCAAAGTAGAAGCCACTGCCGAGCTTGGGTGTAGAGTGAAATCTCAATGTTTCGACACTTAGAAAATATCACAGTTCTGACACACTAAGTCAACTCCCGATGAATATCCACAGAAATTATCAACGAAACCTCACCAGAGTATTAATTTACACGAAATACCTCATTTACTTTGTGTAAAAACACCAGGAAGTTGTTTAGAACACTCAAGCGATTTCAAATACTGTACTGCAGATATTGTCCAGAGATGTTCCTCTAAGTTACAAACAACGTGAAATTTGTTGACTTGGAAGAAGAGTGTCCTTCAACTTCCGGTGTAACACTACAATTGCGTGATGCAAATGCTACGGACTTCACTGGCGATGGCAACGAGAACGGCAAAAATAGGTCTATGCCCAGGCTTGACAGTTGCCTCTACATGTACTTCCAGCCCAAAGCAGTGTTTGAAATGGCTTGAGTGTTCTATGTAACACTATCGGGCACGATATAGCAGCATGTGGTACGACATAATGGCATCGCTATTACGATAAGACAACATATCGGGTACGATATAGTATCACCGGATACATAACCATGCAGTATGATATAATGCCTCACCGCACACGATTGAATAACAATTTTGGCCAGTATTCCCCTCCATACTAGAGCTCTTAAAGATTTTTATCAGGGTTCTCAACAGAATTTTGAACAGCCGTTGCTGTGCTATTTCAGCTGTAACATTGAAGTACTGGTTGAAACCTTCTACTGACTGAGCAGGAGAAAAAAACTTTGTTTCATTTCACTCGTCCATCAGACGGGTACTTTCCAGATTTTGAACCTGTGACCTCGTGATACCGGTGTGACGCTCTAACCAACTGAGCTATGAAGCTTCATAGCTCAGTTGGTTAAAGCGTTGCACCGTTGAAGTCCTGAATTTTTTTCAGGCTTCTTTCGCAATTGCATGTAATTGCTTTCACAACTGCGAGGATCAGTCTTCATTTGATTTCATTTCCGCAGTTCATATGATTCATTTCATATACACCACTCACATTCTTCAATGCTCCCAACGTCAGTGTCTGGTTAGAGCGTCGCACCGGTATCGCGATGTCACGGGTTCAAACCCCATTGAAGTCCTGAATTTTTTCAGGCTTCTTTACGCATATAATTGCGTAGGCAACTGCGAGGATCAGTCTTCACTTGATAAAAAAGATACTAAGAGTGTGGAAGCTTTAATAATAAATCAATGAAAACCATGTGAGAATCAATCATCAAAAAGCAATGCATGCAGGGTGTAATGCAGTCCTGGATCGAACAACTGGAGTCGAATACATTGCGACATTCCAATAAGGAAGTTTAAAAGAAAACAAAAACAACAGCTTGTGAGGTATGCAAATGAACTAAACTACGTTAAAGCACCAAAGTCTCCCCTTTTCAATCGTACTTAAGCTTACCTCTTTCAATTTGTCAGATCCTGAACTCTGCAAACTCTGGGCCGACGCCATGTCCAGTTCTGATGTCACAGTGTTATCCACGATGGGAATTTTGAGCTTAAACGAACGATAACTCTAACTTATTCTTCTCTACATCTTTTACATTACGTTGGCCCTTCTGATGTGGAAAGGGAAGAAACAAACCAGACTTTTATAGGAAAACAATTCGCTCAAAACGATTCTTGTCATGTGTTTCTTGTCACATTTCCCAGGAGGCGATGTGCCTGTTGTTTTTCTAAAGTCAACTCTGATTGGCTCAGGAAATTTTTAATGGGAAAGCGCGCGAAAACCGCGCTTGCCAGCAGGGAGGCACGATTTTTTTGCCGCATTTTGACGGGGGCAGAGGAAGGGGCGGTCTCGTCTCGTCACGAGTTCACGAACCATTACATTTCAGGAGCCCCGAAACTAAAATGATTACGCAAGTTAATTCCTGTTATGTGTTGTTCTGGGTAAGTGCCTGGTTCAACTCTAATAACTGTGATGTTTTCATTTGTTTGTTTATTTGTTTCATTGTCCCTGAAAAGACCCTCCAGGGGAGTGATTAATTAAGTACTTACTTACTTACTTATTTATTCATTACTTGTGGTATCAATATTCCTGTCCGGCAAATTGAAAAAAAATATTTCATGATTGCGAATATTTAAAATTTTTTCAGTGCCTGCCATACATTTCCTTATAAAATCGGCGGCCATGGTTACAGGCATTTTGTTGTGAAACCGCGTGCCTACTGCAGGTGCGTAACCGGGATTGTTGGCAATGGCTACTTCCTTTCCTATTCTTGCAAAAGGTTTCGGAATCATATACAGACAGTAAGGAGAATTAATGTTGAGATCATGGAAGAGAAAGGGTTAACGGAAGGAAACACCTAGTGCAAGTCGTTTTGTAGACATTGTCGTTTTCGTTTTTTGCGACTGCATGCGACAGCGTCAAATTCTATTGCTACCCGAGTCGAAATTCTGTTGAATGAGTGGTCACGATGCCCTACCGTCTGTTTATATGGTGTTGTCCGCTCTGTTTTTATTGTGCAACCAATTGGCGGTATCTAGTATGTTTTTGCAGATTGCTAGTCAATTAATTTCCATTTATTTGAATTAGGAACTTTTCGTAAAGTCTATATCGTTTTAACGGTGGGGACAAACATCTCTATACAGTGATACCTAAGAAGATAGGGGAAGTTTAGGTTTTTCCTTTACCGCCAAATTTCAAGGATTACGAACAATAAACACCGTCGTGAATTTCAAAACGAATTCGTTTGTATTGATTCATACATAAATTATGCATTCAAGTTAGTCCTTTCCACGCCAAGTGGTGATTAGGGACCTCCTAAGAGGTTTACTTGGAGATTTCTGTAACCCATCAGAGGCTCCTGGGGATAAGTGGCCAGCCCACCCCTGACGTGTGCGAGGGCAGACGAAAACAGCACCAAGAACTTATGTTCCCTACTCTAAGTTTCATTCGGCGTGTGGGTTCTTTGACATCCCCTTCCAGTTTCACGTGTGGAACAGTGTAGGAGATAAGGCTAGCGGCTACTGTCCAATGACGCGATTATCTGAAATGAAGCAGTCGTTAGAGCGGTACACAGCCAGCATGATCTTACCAGGAACCCTGGTTTGTGGTCCGGTCTGGGGTTTGAGCCCGCGAACCACCGCGTACCACCTGATTTGCGGGCGCAAAATGTACTTCACGTATCCCCTATTAAATTGTATTTAAACGTTAAATACAAATACCCCTGCATACCCCTGTTTACCACAGTATACTATTGTATACCCCTGTTTACCCCTTTTTACCCAGCCCTGTTTACCCCTGTATAACCCTGTATAACCCTGTATAACCTTGTATACCCCTGTATATCCCTAAATACCCCTGTATAAAAACAAATAGAAAACAAACTGCGGATATAAACCTAACAAAATTGAATTCACTTAACTTGACGTTTCGTATGTTACAACATACATCTTCAGAAGTGACAGTTATAAAAATGTTGGCGAATTTAAAACATAAAGTAAAGTACTGGTACAGAGGTAAAAATTAACTACTCAAACAGGCTTTATAGTTTTAAATAACAGGCAAGCAAGGGTTAAAGGAAAAATGACAATCGTTGGTGGACCCTGCAAGAGTCAAAAAAGACTTTTAGCACGACAGTTTTGTGGACGGCTACAGCGACCTCGATCGCGCAGGGACTGGGGAAACCAGGATCCGTCCGTGCGAGAGCCCGCGAAAATGAAAATAGTTTAACAATGACAACAAGGCGTCACTACGGCGTGAAACAAGCTGAACAAGATAACGAAAATCTAGGCAAAAATATCCCTAAAGGAGACTAGAGAGCAGTTACTCTATGCATCCGAGGATGGCTTAATTTCAGATGAGGAGTGTTTATTCTTGTATGATGTGAATAGGTCAACTAAGCTAGATATTCCTTACGAGCAGTATCCACTTTTTGATCTAGAAGAAATGCAAAATGAGGAATGCTTGCCCGAGTTAAGGGTCCATAAAACGACCTTCCTATTCTCGCAGAGGTTTTAGGGATCCCTGAGCAGATGGAACAAAGAAGTGTTGTTGGAGGAATGGAGGCGCTATGCATGCTGCCGAAGAGGCTGACATACCCTTGTCGATACAGTGACATAATGCACAGGTTCGGAAAACGACCTTCATTGGTACTGTGCCTAGCTACAAACTGTATTGTGGACTTTGTTTACGCCGCCCATCATCGAAGAATTAGGCCCACGTTAAACGCTGCAATTCACACGAGCCGAACTTATTTGCACTTGAGGTCGACCCAAAGTAGTTAAGATCGCCTGTTGAGTCAAGCGCCGAACTTAACTAGATCATGAAAATAAACAGATCAAGGTTAACTCATACATTGATATACATTAACATGATTATGCATTCGGTTCGGCTCATGCGAAGATCAGCGTTTGACCAAAACTTTATCTTCAGCGTGGCCGGCCGTGAAGAACGCCACAGTCGATCCAAATGAAATCAATCGAACTTAATTCGGTCAAACGCCGTACTTCACATGAAGTTAATCATTGAGTTTAGTTCGGCTCATGTGAAGTACAGAGTTTGACCTCGGCCTTACCGACTGAAATCTGGCCGCATTCAATCTACCTGCCCTGCAAACTTTAGATCTTCGATGAATGGGTGTAAGAAAAAACGTAACAATGGACAAAGTCTTGCAAATAAACTTCACGAACGAAGAGCTCTCTCTCAAACATTGGGAAGTAATTTAGATAAAAAGTGTAAGCGATTAATGTCAAACGGGAACCAAAACAAAACGATTTAAACAAACGTCCTTGGTACACTTTTGGACCGACATGTCACATTAATGCGTGTGGAAAAAGAGGCGTAAATAACGCAAAAAATATTACAACAATTGTAAAGAAATAAAGCCAAAAAATGTGAATAAAGGTAAAAGAATTTACTTTTCTCAATGGCAACGCAAAACTTATTGAAATGTTTAAAAAGGGTCCGCAAAAACTCCCGTAGTAAGTACTATATAAAACTACTCTGATTGCGATAAAAGCAAACCCCACTGCAGCAGCTAAAAAACGAAAGCAACACTCAAGCTTCCGCGAGTGTTTGACTTTATTTCTGTTCTGTACTTGCAACCACTCCCTCACACTTGCAACCACTCTAAATAGTGGGTAGGGAGTGCTCGTACACTTTGTGATCTTGCACATCTGTTGTTTTTTACTTTCTAAATAATTTGTTTGCATATTTACTGGTAGCTTTTTCTTTACCTGTTATTTGAATGTGATATTTAAATGGTATTGAAAACGAAAGCAATTTTAGTGTGTTTTCCAGTTTCTTTCTTGAAGTTAATTTTTTGCTTGTATTTTTTATGAATTTCATTTAATTTCAGCGGTCTACTCTGACTTTGTTAATCAGCGGTTCGTGTAAAGGTTAACAAGTATTTGATCGAAACTGTAACCGGAGCTTACATGCCTGTTAGTTTGCATGCACCAGCCCTAACAGTTTCTTTAATTTTCTTGGCGTTGCTTGCTGATGCAACTGAAATGTGTTTGTAGGGTGACAAACATGTTTAATACAACATCACGTTTTTATCTCCATTTGATCGAACATTCTTTTGTATTTTTGATTGGTAGGTATCACTGGCGGGGAATTTAACAATTAGCCACCAATTATTCTTTAAAGCACATGGCCGTGACGCGCCTGAGGCTCCTTTAACTGATTCTTCAACCTGAAATTCGAAAATAGGCGTTTCAGTGATTAACAGATTAATAACGCAACAACATGTTATTTTCATTGTGAAAATAAGCATAATATTAATCTGAATTACGATCGTAGGTAATATTTGTCATTTAATCATATTTGAAAACAATCATAAGTATAAAAGATTAGTATAATGATTATGAAACTGAAATTGCTAGAAATTGCTATTGCTATTGCTTATAGCTCCCGAAAAGCTACCTTAATAAACTCTCTGGTTCTGGTGTAGCTAATCTCATGACCATGGAACTTTCTCTCTTGACCTTGGGTTGGCAAAGGCTCTAAACAAAAGGTAAATGTGAGCAGCTGCGATGAATTGCTCCAAGGCCTTCACAGGAGACGTTGCTTGGTTTGTTCTTGCAATTGCAATCCATGCCCTGTCATGAAATTGAACAGTCTTTAAATATGGGACATAATTATAAGAGTGGGAAAATTTAACATCAAAAGCCTTTAATGAGGCATAACTCGTTGAAGTGAGAATAAACTGGCATAACGACTGACATAAAGCAACTGTCCTCCATCTGACAAGGATTGCACAAAGTACAATGAATTATTTGCGTAGATTTAGATAATCTAAGATCTAGAACCATTCCCTGATAAATGCAGTCAGTGGTTACTATTCTCAGGACTATTTCTGTTGTTGTTGTTGATGTTGTCAGGTTACCGTTTGGACAATTGTTATTGTGTGCCTTCAGTCACTTTGCATTCTTTACCATTCCCTACTTTGCCATGCTTGGCGAACATTCAGGAAATTTCCCCAAGTAAACCCTAGGCAAGAGGTGTGGCATTGGATGGGGCAAGGAGCATTGTCAATCAAAGCTTAAGTCAATCAAACGACGTCAGATCAAATAACACTGGGGTTCTAGGCAAGATCAGTTCTCGCCTTTAGCGAATATAGTTATTAATATAGCACTCGGTAATATTGCTTACTAGACTGCCGCATGTTGATCAGCTTTTGGAATTTGCTCTTTTTGCTGTTCTTTGTTTTTACTCAGTACCCAATGTAGTCAGTGCAATGTAGTCTTTGCAACCTCACCATCATTATGAATTGATAATTGTTGCTTTGGAAACATAAGCAACCTTAGTTACATGATCTGCCATTTATATGATCTAGACAAATTTAATGCCCTTACACATAACGCGGGCAAATATTTCAGAGTTATCTTAGATTCAAAAAGGGTATTTATAAACAGGAAACAAACAATTTCTCTTGATTAGCACTTGGGCAGTTTAAATATTTTTTGTATGCCAGTTGATCAAGGTTTTTACTAAAATTTCCAAGCTTTTTAGCTCTATCTCAAGTTTTCTGGTGCTTTGAGGTTGATGACGAGGAGGTGTGATCATCTCGCCCATTATCTTTTTAATGGTTTAAGAACAGCAAGATGTGATCAAGAACAATAACAAGTTGTGATAAATAACAACAGAAACTTGCAATCAAGAAACAACAGTGAAAGTTAAGTGTCAATGAGTTATGAACTATGAGTCAATCAATTAAACGATAAAATTTGCAATTATTTTTGATTGCTGCGCTTATCAACAAAATTAATAAAAGCTAGTCATAAGCAAACCAATGGAACAAAGTGGAAGCCAATCAGAGTAGAATGGCAAGTAAACTGGGGTTCTTGTAAGCCTGGCAATTCGTGGTTCAATATTGATAATAACCTATGTTCTGGAAAAAACACCTTAACTGATGAGGGTCATTTTACTCATAAAACAGAGTTGTATTTACTTTCTTCAATCCTTATATCGTTTTCCGCTTTAGTCTGTTGAATAACGGGAGCTATTAGTCTTGATCCAGTTATTGTTTTCGCGTCGAGGTCCAGTTGTCGAGAAAAACAGAGGTTTATGTTCTGGATTTGTCAACAATTTTAACATCTGATATAAATTGGGCATGGACTTCAGTTCCAGAAAAAAACAGTAATATTCCTGTCGATACTTTGCTGCATTTCTTCATACTTCTGTTTCATTTTCATCCAACATGCCTTTTTCAGTATATTTCGCTGGCAATTTCTTCTTTTCAGTACTTATTACCTAACATTTCTATCCTGATTTCTTTTTTTTTTTTATTATTTCTTTAAAAATATTTTTCATAATTTTTTTCTATCCGCATTTTTCCATCCGCCACCAGCAGCTATCCGGTCCTCGTTTTACAGACACCCCGCTGGAAAGCCAGATGCTTTAGTAACGCAAAGGCAGCACGCACGCGCCTCGACCCAAAGGGTGCGGGTCCAAATCTCGGAACGCGGCAGTTAAAAAGGGAGATGTATTTTGGGGTGCCGAACCAGTCAATATTCTATATTAATTTCTACTATGGTTTGCTTTCTTATAAGTAAGAATTGGTGTCCGATTGTTTAAATATCAGCGCGAAGTAACAGCTGATTTTGCAGAAGATGCAATTTTTTTGCCCGTCAAGTTTTTTTTAAGTTTGACATTGACAGTTGGTATGGTGTTACAAAAGGCAAGATTGCTATGTTGTTTACTGAATTTTGTGTAAGCACAGAGATCCTTTCAGTAAATTTTATTCCTGATCGGGCTTTCTCCATTAGATTGCGTCGACGCGGTAGCGTCTGTTTAGCAAAAGCTGCTTGAAACATTCGCTGCGTTTTCGCGAAAGTAGCTTCCGAGGATTTCGTTCCAAGGATCCTTAGGCTTTGCCTTTCACGAATCGAACTTTAACACTTGGTGGGTAATTGAGATGAAATTAATGTGTGTCCTAAAAGGTTTCCGTTGGTTTAAAATGTGTATTTACGTGGGCCCTCGAGACCATTGGAAAGCACTATTAAATTCATGGCCGATACCAAGGACACTGGGAATGTGTTTCCAGACACATGTCATAAACAAAATCATAAGAGGCGTTAGAGCCAACATATAAATTTTTTCAAAAGGTTTCCACGGAAATGAGTGCGGAATGAAGAATGAAAACTACCCGTGTTCGTCGGGTTGCTATGCGGAGTTTAACCATAATTCACCTCACTTCTACACCCGGCTATTTTTGTTTGAGTTTGGGCGCAATGCATTCTGGACATCGTTGACCGTAGAAAAAGTATCAAGTTGACCATCTATGAAATACTTGACCATAGAAATAGTAAAGTTGACCATATGAAAAGTAAGTTGACCATAGAAAAAAATATAGAATATTGACTGCTTCGACACCTAATACTTCCTGCAGGAAACGGGGTACGGAAAACACTGCATATAAAGTTTATAAAGTGTGACGTCACAAAAAATTAAATTTGTGAAATTATGGGATTTGGCGCCATTTTCGAATAGAGCATCCTTAAAAAAGGGTCCTTGCTGAAAATTAGCTCTTAACTGTGATTCCCAGCCGAAATATAAAGGATTAAAATTTGATACTGCCCCATACAAATCTCTCTTAATTTGAGTCAGTTCTAAACTGACGGAACTGAAACAAATTTGTATGGGATGCCATCAAACTTTGTTCTCTTATATCTCGACCGGAATTGCAATTCAGAGCTAATTTTTGGGATGCGGGCGTCTTTTAGGATGCTCTATACGAGTATGGCATCATATCCCATAATTTCAAGAAATATTTTTGTGACGTCATCACTTTAGAACTCTATTTGGGACTACGATGAAGTAAAAAAAGAAACCCGATTGAATTTTCACCGTGGTTGCCACAGGCATCTCATGGAATAAAAACGAACTGAGTCTTCGTCGACTTCATACACTAACCACGTTGTTGTCTGCCATATTGGATAACAAGCTGTCCGAGAGGAGACTAGGTATATTGGCGGGGGACGGAGTTAAATTCGACGTCTGAATCAAACGCCGTATTTAATTATTTCAGTCGACTAAAATAGGAATTAAATTCGGCACATGTGAAGTGCGACCTTTGAACCGGGCCTCAATACTGGTTGCTATGTAAAGACTACACAAGTGTTGGGTGTTTATCAGTCAAAACAAATGGTATTGATATATTGGGGCGAAGTGCCAAAATTTTCTAGGCGGCCTGTACCTCTTATTTCACTGGCAAATGCCGTTACCAAAAATGTGGTGAAGAAACATTGGCTATCGCTAATTAAATCAAGCCTGTAAACAAAATCAATATTTGAGGCTGTGCCGCGTAAAATAGTTTTGCTAATGGGATGAATAATAAACATACGGACAAATGTAAAAAGTGATTGGGTGGACAGCGAGGCACCCACATAAAAAGGAAGCGTTTTATAACAGTTCAAAATTTGGCAATGGCAGTTGTTGTTCTGAAACAAATCTAAACTTAGTATTTTGAATTTGGTACTAACTTGAAATTTGCTTTGCGCGATTTTAAATCAAAAGGAAAACCCCAAAAGCTGTTCTGTTTAGCAATTCCTGTCAGCTGGAATATACTTGTCTCCACCTCCATTTCAATGTTATAGTTTTCTAGAAAAATTTCCGAAGTAGACAAAGTTGATTTCCTAGAGGAGCCTGCAAAAAACGCGCACCCTTAATTTTTCACTTGAATTTGAAACAATCTGTGCGCTTGTTATCACAAAATATTCATGGATCAGTTGCCTTGTCCTATTAAATACATCACTCAAGGTAAGAACTCGTGTATAAAGACTTATCTGAATCAGCTGGGGCTGGAGTCGCAGAGTGGAAAATTCTTGTGCTTCGCGTTTCTCAGTCGCACACCCTTCATAACTTCTGATTTTGACCTAAAAAGATAGAAAAGCAATTTGTCAGGCAAGCACAATAAAAATCATATGTAGCAGGGTCACTTCACCACTTATTGAACTGCATTTTGAGTGATAGGAATAAATTTGACGCCATATGCATGAGGTCACTATAACAACATAATCAGTTTCTGAAGAAAACTTTAAGCGCTAGCGTTCATTTTATGTCGCAGCCAATAACTCGGAAACACAAACTCATATTTAATTCAAATAATAACTGAGGGAGAACTAACCTGCTGAGTCTTCTGATCTTTGTTGTTCAACAAGAAGACACCTCGTGGCAAACACCACAAGAACTTTGGGCTCTGCCGTAGGTATCACCTCTTTTTATACTGTACCAAAAATTCACAACGTAATCTACGATGAAAAAATGATTGGATTAGCCTGAAAACTCCATGCAATTAACACCTTAATACAGCTCTCTTGTCAGAATCATCCATATTGCTTTCGGAATTTCACAGGGCGGTGAGAAGACTAAGGCGCCATGTTTTCAGTGGGTGCAATTAGTATCGCATTTAACAAAGTGTTCTTAGTTTTCTCAGCGAAACAACACAAAAAAATAAATAAAAAGTATGCAATTAACACGTTAACGCGGCTCTCTTGTCAGAATCGTCCCATGTGCATTCGGGTTTGTATTTATGTTTCATGAGGCGGTGTGGAGACCAACGGGTACCTTGATCTCGATTTATACTAATTACATCTTGTGCATGCATCCTCTTTTGATCATGAAAATGCCGACTTCCTCATATTTTTAAAATTCAAATTCCCTTGTTCCCTTGTTCATTTGCTAGTGAACTCTACGCAATTAACACCTTAACCCAGCCCTCTTGTCAGAATCGTTCATGTTGCTTTCGGCATTTTTTGGCAGTTGAGTGTTATTTATTTCACAGGGCAGTGAGAAGGCGCCATTTTTTAGTCTTCTCACCGCCCTGTGAAATAAATAACACTCAACTGCCAAAAAATTCCGAAAGCAATATGGATGATTCTGACAAGAGAGCTGTATTAAGGTGTTAATTGCATGGAGTTCTCAGGCTAATCCAAACATTTTTTCATCGTAGATTACGTTGTGAATTTTTGGTACAGTATAAAAAGAGGTGATACCTACGGCAGAGCCCAAAGTTCTTGTGGTGTTTGCCACATACTGTGAAAGCTCATTTTGAAATCTTTGACGAGGTGTCTTCTTGTTGAACAACAAAGATCAGAAGACTCAGCAGGTTAGTTCTCGCTTAGTTATTATTTGAATTAAATTTGACTTTGTGTTTCCGAGTTATTGGCTGCAACATAAAATGAACGCTAGCGCTTAATATTCAACATTCCGCTCTGCAACTGCAGTTCCAGCTAATTCAGATAAGTCTTATACGAGTTCTTACATCGAGTGATGTAATTAATAGGACAAGGGAATTAAATGCAAATGATACAGTCGCACACTGATCCATGAAGATTTTGTGGTAACAAGCGCACAGGTTTTGTTTCAGATTCGAGTGAAAACTTAAGGGTGCGCCTTTTCCCGGTTCAGCTTGTAAATCAACTACTGCCATTGCCAAATTTTAGAACACAAGAGCAAAAGAAAATCAAATTAATCTATCCAAATTGTGATTGTCATCAATGGCAATCAAATTTGGAGAAAAAAGTGTAGTCAGGGTGGGGGGAAGGAGGGAGAGCCCTTACTTTGAGTATCACTTAGTTGGTTGATCTATCCACACTGTCATTGTTATCAATGACAATCAAACTTTGACAAAACTATTTCTGGGTTGTTATTCAACAAAAGCATAGAACACAACAACAACATCGAACAAAAATAACAACAAAACAATAATAACAAGGAGGGAAAAATTTATGTATTTTATTTGCGTCCATATCTGCGGAAGGCTTAGAAACATTTGGGTAATCGGTATGCACGCATATGTTTTCAACGGATGGGCCATTACGAAACCCGACGGTTCCAAAATGTGGACTGTCGACTACCGCCAAATTGTATCAGCATGCCAAAAACGTTTGAGCTTTAAGTCCTTAACGATAGCAATCGATGCAAGTCGAGGAATCTCCTTACCGTATTTTGATGATTTTGTTTCTATTTGTTTCAAGGTTTTCGTTCTAGTGTTAATTATTCACTGTCAGTGGTGTTTAGATCTTGTTAATAGGGGTGTTTTGTAATTAGGATTTGTAAGAATAGCCAATAATTATAAGTTTATTGTTCTTAAGTGTTGATTTAGTAAAGTGTTATCGTAGGAGTGTAAGGTATCGTGTTTAAACAATATGTAGGTTAAGTGTTTATTGTAAAAAACAAAATTAGCATGAATGTATAAATGTTAGTCGAGCAAACGTAGTGTGCAGTAGCTTTTGGTGAAGGAAGTAAGCAAGGAAAAAGAGGAATTTAAAGGGCAGCGGGCAGGAGGAGAAGAGAAGAGAATTCACCGCCAAGAGTCATTGACAGGCGGCGGTCAAATAACCTGACAAAAACCATTTGTCATTGGTGGCCATAGAGCGGAGCTTGAGCTTGAGTAGTGTTAAAAGACTACGTGCTGAGTAGGAAACGTCGAAAAGATAAAGCAAAGCAGGACGTGGGGCTTGGTTTGAACCGAAGAAAAGGAGGTTTGCGGAGTTGGTTCTGGTTTTGTGGTGTTAGTTTTCGGAAGGTCAAAGATTTCAAAAAAGAACTGAACTGCAAATAATTAACTGTAAATTAGTTTCGTAGATAGTTTTTTAAGTCTTAAAGTTACTCTCATTAAAGTTAATTAGGAATTGAATCAGTTTAGAAATAAGTCAGTTTTAAATCAATTTAATTTATTTAGTAGTCGTTGTCTTAGACCATAATTTGTAAACATAAGTTTAATATTTAGTATTTGTGTTACTTACTAGTAATACTTTCCCATGTAATAAACATTAGTTATTTTAATTCAATTCATGGTCTGTTGTGAGATTATGGGAAGGTGTTTGTTTGTTTCGCTTTGTTTCTACCTCCTTTCGTTGTGCGTACCGGGAACATCGCCGGACTCACGTCACACGGTTGTCGTTCCTTTTCGGACGCTCTGCGTCTCCGATATTTCGATTATTATTCAGAACATACAAATCAAATCCCCATATTTTATTTCGAGAAATTGAGTGGTCTATCGTGACTTGCTCTTTCGGCCGGTTTTACTTTAGACAAGGATTTTCGTCTCCTATAAGAGCGGCAAAACTAAATTCTTCCGACTGACCCCAGTCTACTTTTCGACTCTTAGTATTACTAATTTTAAATGTTAGAAGGTAAGAAATGTTAAATGTTCTAAATGTTGCACCTTGCTTGCATTTGGGGCAATTCCTCTCGAAATAACCAACGTACAGGAAAAGTTAGTTGGTGGAAAACAACTTCCTCATTGCGTCAGAATCATTCCTGAAATGGCGAAAAATTCTTAACATCAACTTTGAAAAAATTAGTTTTAAAGTAAAAAGTTGAGGTTTCAGTCTCCACGTCAAAGAATACAATGTATGTAGCACATTTCCCACTGAAGTGAATTTACACGTATTTAAAACTGCTTGAAAATTAGAGGTGATTGCTGAATAAAGCTAGTTGATGTGTACCTTGAATATACACGTGATACCATTAAATCTAACATTAGAACATTTCCATAATGGCGTAAAAAGTTCACTTTACCTCACCAAAACCTACAGCATTTTTGAAAATGTCACAAAATTGATGGCATTCTTGAACACAAGCACACTCATATGTTAAAGCGTATAATTTTTCCCTTTGCTATTCAATTGTCCCGCGCGTTAACGTAGATGTAAGTCACCTGTAATTAAAACGACTGTTTTCGCCTTTCAGGTTGAACAATCAGTGTTAAAGGAGCCTCGGCCACGCCACTGACATATACATTAAAGAACAATTGGTGGCTGATTTTCAAATTCCCGGCCATTGATACTTATCGATCAAGAACAGCAAAAGAATGTTCCACCTGATAGAGATACGAATGAGTTGTTCTATTCACTGCAAGACGTTTTGTCAGGCTACAAAAACCCATTAAGATTCCTTAGCAAGCCTTACTGAGCGAATTAAAGAAACTGTCACACCAGGTGCACGTAAACTATACAAGCACGTAAGCTCCGGTTCCAGTTTCCATCAAATGTGCCTTACCAGTTAAAAGGATCAGTTAGTAGACAAAGTCTACCGAGCCCGAAAACGCGTAAAAAAACTAAACCAAATTCATATCAAGCAAAGCTAATAAACACCAAAAAACAAAATTAGAAAACGCACTCTCAACCATCAGTAGCTCCCTCCAAATTTCGTTCCTTTTGAATACGGTTTAACCATCTGCTAAACACTCAGTTCTCCGATTCTCTTAACTAGAAGCCAAAACAACAATTCTCAGAAGGCAAAAACAAAACTCCGGGTCTGGTGTGCAAGTGTTGAGGGGGTCTGGTGTGCAAGTGTTGAGGGGGTCTGGTGTGCAAGTGTTGAGGGGGTCTGGTGTGCAAGTGTTGAGGGGGTCTGGTGTGCAAGTGTTGAGGGGGTCTGGTGTGCAAGTGTTGAGGGGGTCTGGTGTGCAAGTGTTGAGGGGGTCTGGTGTGCAAGTGTTGAGGGGGTCTGGTGTGCAAGTGTTGAGGGGGTCTGGTGTGCAAGTGTTGAGGGGGTCTGGTGTGCAAGTGTTGAGGGGGTCTGGTGTGCAAGTGTTGAGGGGGTCTGGTGTGCAAGTGTTGAGGGGGTCTGGTGTGCAAGTGTTGAGGGGGTCTGGTGTGCAAGTGTTGAGGGGGTCTGGTGTGCAAGTGTTGAGGGGGTCTGGTGTGCAAGTGTTGAGGGGGTCTGGTGTGCAAGTGTTGAGGGGGTCTGGTGTGCAAGTGTTGAGGGGGTCTGGTGTGCAAGTGTTGAGGGGGTCTGGTGTGCAAGTGTTGAGGGGGTCTGGTGTGCAAGTGTTGAGGGGGTCTGGTGTGCAAGTGTTGAGGGGGTCTGGTGTGCAAGTGTTGAGGGGGTCTGGTGTGCAAGTGTTGAGGGGGTCTGGTGTGCAAGTGTTGAGGGGGTCTGGTGTGCAAGTGTTGAGGGGGTCTGGTGTGCAAGTGTTGAGGGGGTCTGGTGTGCAAGTGTTGAGGGGGTCTGGTGTGCAAGTGTTGAGGGGGTCTGGTGTGCAAGTGTTGAGGGGGTCTGGTGTGCAAGTGTTGAGGGGGTCTGGTGTGCAAGTGTTGAGGGGGTCTGGTGTGCAAGTGTTGAGGGGGTCTGGTGTGCAAGTGTTGAGGGGGTCTGGTGTGCAAGTGTTGAGGGGGTCTGGTGTGCAAGTGTTGAGGGGGTCTGGTGTGCAAGTGTTGAGGGGGTCTGGTGTGCAAGTGTTGAGGGGGTCTGGTGTGCAAGTGTTGAGGGGGTCTGGTGTGCAAGTGTTGAGGGGGTCTGGTGTGCAAGTGTTGAGGGGGTCTGGTGTGCAAGTGTTGAGGGGGTCTGGTGTGCAAGTGTTGAGGGGGTCTGGTGTGCAAGTGTTGAGGGGGTCTGGTGTGCAAGTGTTGAGGGGGTCTGGTGTGCAAGTGTTGAGGGGGTCTGGTGTGCAAGTGTTGAGGGGGTCTGGTGTGCAAGTGTTGAGGGGGTCTGGTGTGCAAGTGTTGAGGGGGTCTGGTGTGCAAGTGTTGAGGGGGTCTGGTGTGCAAGTGTTGAGGGGGTCTGGTGTGCAAGTGTTGAGGGGGTCTGGTGTGCAAGTGTTGAGGGGGTCTGGTGTGCAAGTGTTGAGGGGGTCTGGTGTGCAAGTGTTGAGGGGGTCTGGTGTGCAAGTGTTGAGGGGGTCTGGTGTGCAAGTGTTGAGGGGGTCTGGTGTGCAAGTGTTGAGGGGGTCTGGTGTGCAAGTGTTGAGGGGGTCTGGTGTGCAAGTGTTGAGGGGGTCTGGTGTGCAAGTGTTGAGGGGGTCTGGTGTGCAAGTGTTGAGGGGGTCTGGTGTGCAAGTGTTGAGGGGGTCTGGTGTGCAAGTGTTGAGGGGGTCTGGTGTGCAAGTGTTGAGGGGGTCTGGTGTGCAAGTGTTGAGGGGGTCTGGTGTGCAAGTGTTGAGGGGTCTGGTGTGCAAGTGTTGAGGGGGTCTGGTGTGCAAGTGTTGAGGGGGTCTGGTGTGCAAGTGTTGAGGGGGTCTGGTGTGCAAGTGTTGAGGGGGTCTGGTGTGCAAGTGTTGAGGGGGTCTGGTGTGCAAGTGTTGAGGGGGTCTGGTGTGCAAGTGTTGAGGGGGTCTGGTGTGCAAGTGTTGAGGGGGTCTGGTGTGCAAGTGTTGAGGGGGTCTGGTGTGCAAGTGTTGAGGGGGTCTGGTGTGCAAGTGTTGAGGGGGTCTGGTGTGCAAGTGTTGAGGGGGTCTGGTGTGCAAGTGTTGAGGGGGTCTGGTGTGCAAGTGTTGAGGGGGTCTGGTGTGCAAGTGTTGAGGGGGTCTGGTGTGCAAGTGTTGAGGGGGTCTGGTGTGCAAGTGTTGAGGGGGTCTGGTGTGCAAGTGTTGAGGGGGTCTGGTGTGCAAGTGTTGAGGGGGTCTGGTGTGCAAGTGTTGAGGGGGTCTGGTGTGCAAGTGTTGAGGGGGTCTGGTGTGCAAGTGTTGAGGGGGTCTGGTGTGCAAGTGTTGAGGGGGTCTGGTGTGCAAGTGTTGAGGGGGTCTGGTGTGCAAGTGTTGAGGGGGTCTGGTGTGCAAGTGTTGAGGGGGTCTGGTGTGCAAGTGTTGAGGGGGTCTGGTGTGCAAGTGTTGAGGGGGTCTGGTGTGCAAGTGTTGAGGGGGTCTGGTGTGCAAGTGTTGAGGGGGTCTGGTGTGCAAGTGTTGAGGGGGTCTGGTGTGCAAGTGTTGAGGGGGTCTGGTGTGCAAGTGTTGAGGGGGTCTGGTGTGCAAGTGTTGAGGGGGTCTGGTGTGCAAGTGTTGAGGGGGTCTGGTGTGCAAGTGTTGAGGGGGTCTGGTGTGCAAGTGTTGAGGGGGTCTGGTGTGCAAGTGTTGAGGGGGTCTGGTGTGCAAGTGTTGAGGGGGTCTGGTGTGCAAGTGTTGAGGGGGTCTGGTGTGCAAGTGTTGAGGGGGTCTGGTGTGCAAGTGTTGAGGGGGTCTGGTGTGCAAGTGTTGAGGGGGTCTGGTGTGCAAGTGTTGAGGGGGTCTGGTGTGCAAGTGTTGAGGGGGTCTGGTGTGCAAGTGTTGAGGGGGTCTGGTGTGCAAGTGTTGAGGGGGTCTGGTGTGCAAGTGTTGAGGGGGTCTGGTGTGCAAGTGTTGAGGGGGTCTGGTGTGCAAGTGTTGAGGGGGTCTGGTGTGCAAGTGTTGAGGGGGTCTGGTGTGCAAGTGTTGAGGGGGTCTGGTGTGCAAGTGTTGAGGGGGTCTGGTGTGCAAGTGTTGAGGGGGTCTGGTGTGCAAGTGTTGAGGGGGTCTGGTGTGCAAGTGTTGAGGGGGTCTGGTGTGCAAGTGTTGAGGGGGTCTGGTGTGCAAGTGTTGAGGGGGTCTGGTGTGCAAGTGTTGAGGGGGTCTGGTGTGCAAGTGTTGAGGGGGTCTGGTGTGCAAGTGTTGAGGGGGTCTGGTGTGCAAGTGTTGAGGGGGTCTGGTGTGCAAGTGTTGAGGGGGTCTGGTGTGCAAGTGTTGAGGGGGTCTGGTGTGCAAGTGTTGAGGGGGTCTGGTGTGCAAGTGTTGAGGGGGTCTGGTGTGCAAGTGTTGAGGGGGTCTGGTGTGCAAGTGTTGAGGGGGTCTGGTGTGCAAGTGTTGAGGGGGTCTGGTGTGCAAGTGTTGAGGGGGTCTGGTGTGCAAGTGTTGAGGGGGTCTGGTGTGCAAGTGTTGAGGGGGTCTGGTGTGCAAGTGTTGAGGGGGTCTGGTGTGCAAGTGTTGAGGGGGTCTGGTGTGCAAGTGTTGAGGGGGTCTGGTGTGCAAGTGTTGAGGGGGTCTGGTGTGCAAGTGTTGAGGGGGTCTGGTGTGCAAGTGTTGAGGGGGTCTGGTGTGCAAGTGTTGAGGGGGTCTGGTGTGCAAGTGTTGAGGGGGTCTGGTGTGCAAGTGTTGAGGGGGTCTGGTGTGCAAGTGTTGAGGGGGTCTGGTGTGCAAGTGTTGAGGGGGTCTGGTGTGCAAGTGTTGAGGGGGTCTGGTGTGCAAGTGTTGAGGGGGTCTGGTGTGCAAGTGTTGAGGGGGTCTGGTGTGCAAGTGTTGAGGGGGTCTGGTGTGCAAGTGTTGAGGGGGTCTGGTGTGCAAGTGTTGAGGGGGTCTGGTGTGCAAGTGTTGAGGGGGTCTGGTGTGCAAGTGTTGAGGGGGTCTGGTGTGCAAGTGTTGAGGGGGTCTGGTGTGCAAGTGTTGAGGGGGTCTGGTGTGCAAGTGTTGAGGGGGTCTGGTGTGCAAGTGTTGAGGGGGTCTGGTGTGCAAGTGTTGAGGGGGTCTGGTGTGCAAGTGTTGAGGGGGTCTGGTGTGCAAGTGTTGAGGGGGTCTGGTGTGCAAGTGTTGAGGGGGTCTGGTGTGCAAGTGTTGAGGGGGTCTGGTGTGCAAGTGTTGAGGGGGTCTGGTGTGCAAGTGTTGAGGGGGTCTGGTGTGCAAGTGTTGAGGGGGTCTGGTGTGCAAGTGTTGAGGGGGTCTGGTGTGCAAGTGTTGAGGGGGTCTGGTGTGCAAGTGTTGAGGGGGTCTGGTGTGCAAGTGTTGAGGGGGTCTGGTGTGCAAGTGTTGAGGGGGTCTGGTGTGCAAGTGTTGAGGGGGTCTGGTGTGCAAGTGTTGAGGGGGTCTGGTGTGCAAGTGTTGAGGGGGTCTGGTGTGCAAGTGTTGAGGGGGTCTGGTGTGCAAGTGTTGAGGGGGTCTGGTGTGCAAGTGTTGAGGGGGTCTGGTGTGCAAGTGTTGAGGGGGTCTGGTGTGCAAGTGTTGAGGGGGTCTGGTGTGCAAGTGTTGAGGGGGTCTGGTGTGCAAGTGTTGAGGGGGTCTGGTGTGCAAGTGTTGAGGGGGTCTGGTGTGCAAGTGTTGAGGGGGTCTGGTGTGCAAGTGTTGAGGGGGTCTGGTGTGCAAGTGTTGAGGGGGTCTGGTGTGCAAGTGTTGAGGGGGTCTGGTGTGCAAGTGTTGAGGGGGTCTGGTGTGCAAGTGTTGAGGGGGTCTGGTGTGCAAGTGTTGAGGGGGTCTGGTGTGCAAGTGTTGAGGGGGTCTGGTGTGCAAGTGTTGAGGGGGTCTGGTGTGCAAGTGTTGAGGGGGTCTGGTGTGCAAGTGTTGAGGGGGTCTGGTGTGCAAGTGTTGAGGGGGTCTGGTGTGCAAGTGTTGAGGGGGTCTGGTGTGCAAGTGTTGAGGGGGTCTGGTGTGCAAGTGTTGAGGGGGTCTGGTGTGCAAGTGTTGAGGGGGTCTGGTGTGCAAGTGTTGAGGGGGTCTGGTGTGCAAGTGTTGAGGGGGTCTGGTGTGCAAGTGTTGAGGGGGTCTGGTGTGCAAGTGTTGAGGGGGTCTGGTGTGCAAGTGTTGAGGGGGTCTGGTGTGCAAGTGTTGAGGGGGTCTGGTGTGCAAGTGTTGAGGGGGTCTGGTGTGCAAGTGTTGAGGGGGTCTGGTGTGCAAGTGTTGAGGGGGTCTGGTGTGCAAGTGTTGAGGGGGTCTGGTGTGCAAGTGTTGAGGGGGTCTGGTGTGCAAGTGTTGAGGGGGTCTGGTGTGCAAGTGTTGAGGGGGTCTGGTGTGCAAGTGTTGAGGGGGTCTGGTGTGCAAGTGTTGAGGGGGTCTGGTGTGCAAGTGTTGAGGGGGTCTGGTGTGCAAGTGTTGAGGGGGTCTGGTGTGCAAGTGTTGAGGGGGTCTGGTGTGCAAGTGTTGAGGGGGTCTGGTGTGCAAGTGTTGAGGGGGTCTGGTGTGCAAGTGTTGAGGGGGTCTGGTGTGCAAGTGTTGAGGGGGTCTGGTGTGCAAGTGTTGAGGGGGTCTGGTGTGCAAGTGTTGAGGGGGTCTGGTGTGCAAGTGTTGAGGGGGTCTGGTGTGCAAGTGTTGAGGGGGTCTGGTGTGCAAGTGTTGAGGGGGTCTGGTGTGCAAGTGTTGAGGGGGTCTGGTGTGCAAGTGTTGAGGGGGTCTGGTGTGCAAGTGTTGAGGGGGTCTGGTGTGCAAGTGTTGAGGGGGTCTGGTGTGCAAGTGTTGAGGGGGTCTGGTGTGCAAGTGTTGAGGGGGTCTGGTGTGCAAGTGTTGAGGGGGTCTGGTGTGCAAGTGTTGAGGGGGTCTGGTGTGCAAGTGTTGAGGGGGTCTGGTGTGCAAGTGTTGAGGGGGTCTGGTGTGCAAGTGTTGAGGGGGTCTGGTGTGCAAGTGTTGAGGGGGTCTGGTGTGCAAGTGTTGAGGGGGTCTGGTGTGCAAGTGTTGAGGGGGTCTGGTGTGCAAGTGTTGAGGGGGTCTGGTGTGCAAGTGTTGAGGGGGTCTGGTGTGCAAGTGTTGAGGGGGTCTGGTGTGCAAGTGTTGAGGGGGTCTGGTGTGCAAGTGTTGAGGGGGTCTGGTGTGCAAGTGTTGAGGGGGTCTGGTGTGCAAGTGTTGAGGGGGTCTGGTGTGCAAGTGTTGAGGGGGTCTGGTGTGCAAGTGTTGAGGGGGTCTGGTGTGCAAGTGTTGAGGGGGTCTGGTGTGCAAGTGTTGAGGGGGTCTGGTGTGCAAGTGTTGAGGGGGTCTGGTGTGCAAGTGTTGAGGGGGTCTGGTGTGCAAGTGTTGAGGGGGTCTGGTGTGCAAGTGTTGAGGGGGTCTGGTGTGCAAGTGTTGAGGGGGTCTGGTGTGCAAGTGTTGAGGGGGTCTGGTGTGCAAGTGTTGAGGGGGTCTGGTGTGCAAGTGTTGAGGGGGTCTGGTGTGCAAGTGTTGAGGGGGTCTGGTGTGCAAGTGTTGAGGGGGTCTGGTGTGCAAGTGTTGAGGGGGTCTGGTGTGCAAGTGTTGAGGGGGTCTGGTGTGCAAGTGTTGAGGGGGTCTGGTGTGCAAGTGTTGAGGGGGTCTGGTGTGCAAGTGTTGAGGGGGTCTGGTGTGCAAGTGTTGAGGGGGTCTGGTGTGCAAGTGTTGAGGGGGTCTGGTGTGCAAGTGTTGAGGGGGTCTGGTGTGCAAGTGTTGAGGGGGTCTGGTGTGCAAGTGTTGAGGGGGTCTGGTGTGCAAGTGTTGAGGGGGTCTGGTGTGCAAGTGTTGAGGGGGTCTGGTGTGCAAGTGTTGAGGGGGTCTGGTGTGCAAGTGTTGAGGGGGTCTGGTGTGCAAGTGTTGAGGGGGTCTGGTGTGCAAGTGTTGAGGGGGTCTGGTGTGCAAGTGTTGAGGGGGTCTGGTGTGCAAGTGTTGAGGGGGTCTGGTGTGCAAGTGTTGAGGGGGTCTGGTGTGCAAGTGTTGAGGGGGTCTGGTGTGCAAGTGTTGAGGGGGTCTGGTGTGCAAGTGTTGAGGGGGTCTGGTGTGCAAGTGTTGAGGGGGTCTGGTGTGCAAGTGTTGAGGGGGTCTGGTGTGCAAGTGTTGAGGGGGTCTGGTGTGCAAGTGTTGAGGGGGTCTGGTGTGCAAGTGTTGAGGGGGTCTGGTGTGCAAGTGTTGAGGGGGTCTGGTGTGCAAGTGTTGAGGGGGTCTGGTGTGCAAGTGTTGAGGGGGTCTGGTGTGCAAGTGTTGAGGGGGTCTGGTGTGCAAGTGTTGAGGGGGTCTGGTGTGCAAGTGTTGAGGGGGTCTGGTGTGCAAGTGTTGAGGGGGTCTGGTGTGCAAGTGTTGAGGGGGTCTGGTGTGCAAGTGTTGAGGGGGTCTGGTGTGCAAGTGTTGTTTGCTCTATGATCTCTCAGTTGTGTTATATACTAAAACAACTATTTACCTCAGTGTTGGTGGCTAGCGGTGGATATTTACCTTGGGTCTTCGCGGCTTGGTATCCACCACTAGCCACCTCCAGTTCGGTGAATAACCTTTATATTTAGGTAGGTACGTGGTTTAACTGTCATATACTTGTTTAACGTGCCTTAAGAAACTAGACCATTTATAATCTTACAAATGACCATGCATGGGCATACACTTACATACGTGGCCATACACTTGTGTACGTGGGCATACACGGACATAAATGGCCACTCACTTGGGTACATAGGCATACAGGGACATACATGGCCATACACCGGTGTACATGGGCATGCACGGGCATACATGGCCATACACCGGTGTATATGGGCATACACGGGCATACATCGCCATACACTTGGGTACACAGGGAAAAAGGGACATACATGGCCATACACCGATGTACATGGCATGCACGGGGATACATCGCCATACACCGGCGTATATGGGCATACACGGGGATACATGGCCATACACTTGTGTATCTGGGCATACACGGATAAACACGGCCATACACCGGTGTGCATAGGCATACAGGGACATACATGGCCATACACTTGTGTATATGGGCATACACGGACATATATGGCCATACACCGGTGTACATGGGCATGCACGGGCATACATGGGCATACAGCGGTGTACATGGGCATGCACGGGCATACATGGCCATACACTTGTTTACGTGGGCATACACGGACATACATAGCCATGTACCGGTGTATATGGGCATACACGGGCATACATGGCCATACGCTTGTGTACTTGGGATACACGGACATACATGGCCATACACCGGTGTATATGGGCATGCACGGGCATACATGGCCATACACTTGTGTACGTGGGCATACACGGACATACATAGCCATGCACCGGTGTATATGGGCATACACGGGCATACATGGCCATACACTTGTGTATGTGGGCATACACGGATATACATGGCCATACACCGGTGTATGTGGGCATGCATGGGCATACATGGACATACATGGCCATACACTTTTGTACTTAACAATTATTTCTCGAGTCCGAATGGGCTCTGAGTTAATAGCCCATGAGGCCGAAGGCCGAATGGGCTATTCACTCAGAGGCCATGAGGGCGAGAGGAATAATTGTCTTAGTAAAATCCAACTAGTTGGTCAAAAAAATATCGAGACAACACATCTTCCGCAAGTTAAAGCTAGACTTTAATTCTTATTTGCCGCCAAAACAAAGGCGATAGAAATAGTAGTTGCAAAAGGAGTCAAATTTACGGTAACATTTGTCAACAGTTCAAATTTATTTTGTGCCTTCCTACCGTTAAATATCTTCATTCCATATTTAGTTGACTTCTTTGTAGATTTTGGTATAGATTTATGTAATAATGAGCTGAAATACTCGTCCGACACTTCAGCAAAACGCGATTCAGCCGCCATTGTTTTGGTTTTCAAAGCCGGCGCTTTTCGCTACTAGTGGGCTATAACAAATAGCCTTCTAGTAGCTCAACCAATCAGAACGTAGCATTGATAATAGACTACTAGTTGGATTTTACTAAATGGGCATACACGGACATACATGGCCATACCCAGTGTACATGGGCATGCACGGGCATAGATGGGCATGCACCGGTGTATATGGGCATACACGGGCATACATGGCCATACACTTGTGTACGTGGGCATACACGGATATACATGGCCATTCATCGGCGTACATAGGCATACACGGGTATACATGGCCATACACTAGTGTACATGGGCATACACACACATACATGCCATACACCGGTGTACATAGGCATACACAGGTATACAGGGACATACATGACCATACACCGGTGTACATAGGCATACACGGGTATACATGGCCATACACTTATGTACATGGGCATACACGGACATACATGGCCATACACTTGGGTACATGGGCATACACGGACATACATGGCCATACACTTGGGTACATAGGCATACACGGGTATACATGGCCATGCACCGGTGTACATAGGCATACACGGGTATACATGGCCATGCACCGGTGTACATAGGCATACACGGGTATACATGGCCATGCACCGGTGTACATGGGCATACACGGGTATACATGGCCATGCACCGGTGTACATGGGCATACACGGGTATACATGGCCATGCACCGGTGTACATGGGCATACTTTAAATGAGTTGACGAGGCCCTCATTTATGGAGTGTCTTTTTGTCCGCCGTCTGAGTTTTAAACCCTTTCACGCTTCAATTTCAGAAGTTTCGCATGCCGCTGTCAGAATTTCCTCCAAAGTCACTGGTAGCGACATCGGAAATGTTTAAGTCTGGAATTTAACGTAAACTGGGTTCACGCAATTCTGTCGCGAAAACATTCTATCCTTGGATGATTAATCAAGAGGGCCCGGTTCAAACAGTTCACATGTGCAAATGTGGGGAAAAAATAGATTTTTCTCATTTGCATTAGATTTGGCACATGTGAAGTTCGACGTACCCCAGTGTATGTCCATGTATGCCCGTGTATGCCCATGTATTACCATGTACGCCTATATACATCAATGTATGGAGATGTATGTCCGTGTACCCCCATGTATTACCATGTACCCCTATGTACCACAGTGTATGTCCATGTATGCCCGTGTTCCCCATGTACTACCGTGTACGCCTATATACACCAATGTATGGACATGTATGTCCGTGTATCCCCATGTATTACCATGTACGCCTATGTACCCCAGTGTATGTCCATGTATGTCCGTGTATCCCAGTGTATTTTCATCTACTGTAGTGTATGCCCATGTATGCCCGTGTATGCCCAGGTACACTAGTGTACGCCTATCTACACCAGTGTATGTCCATGTATGCCCGTGTATGCCCATGTATTACCATGTACGCCTATGTACCCCAGTGTATGTCCATGTATGTCCGTGTATCCCAGTGTATTTTCATCTACTGTAGTGTATGCCCATGTATGCCCGTGTATGCCCAGGTACACTAGTGTACGCCTATCTACACCAGTGTATGTCCATGTATGCCCGTGTATGCCCATGTATTACCATGTACGCCTATATACATCAATGTATGGAGATGTATGTCCGTGTATCCCCATGTATTACCATGTACCCCTATGTACCACAGTGTATGTCCATGTATCCATGTATGCCCGTGTTCCCCATGTACTACCGTGTACGCCTATATACACCAATGTATGGACATGTATGTCCGTGTATCCCCATGTATTACCATGTACGCCGATGTACCCCAGTGTATGTCCATGTATGCCCGTGTATCCCAGTGTATTTTCATCTACTGTAGTGTATGCCCATGTATGCCCGTGTATGCCCAGGTACACTAGTGTACGCCTATCTACACCAGTGTATGTCCATGCATGCCCGTGTATGCCCATGTATTATCGTGTACCCTTATGTACACCAGTGTATGGGCATGTATGCCCGTTTATGCCCATGTATCACTGTGTACGCCTATGTACACCACTGTATGTCCATGCATACGCGTGTATGCCCTTGCATTGTCGTGGACCCCTATGTGCGCCGGTATATGACCACGTATTCCAGTATTGTCATGCATGGTCATATATAAGACTATAAATAGTTTAGGTTATTGAGGCACGTTAAACCACTATATGATAGTTACACCACGTATCTACGTCTGCCAACCGAAGTAGCATCAACAATAAAGCGCTTTTTCAACTGCATCGCTGTCACGAAATTTTCTATTTTTTTGTCATGTTCAGTTTTTCGGTCTTAGTATTTCGTATGGTCTTAGTGTTAATTAACTAGTGTTAATTCAACGTTGTAGTGTAGTGGTTTGTAATTAGAGGTGTATTGTAACGTAGTCTGTAACTAAAAGCGTGTAAGTTTATTGTTCTTAAGTGTTGATTTAGTAAAGCGTTGCTATCATAGGATTGTAAGGTATCGTGTTTAGCACATAGGAGAAAATAGTGACATAGGAGTGTAAGGTACCGCGTTTTACAATAATTATGTAAAGTGTTAATTGCTAAACTAATTATACCTATATATAAATGTAAGTTTCGTGGCTACTGGTTGGTGGTTGAAGTGGCAAACAGTCGGTTGTTGGAAAGTTGACGCCGGAAAGAAGTGTTTTACGGAGAGAAACGGCGCGTCGCGTTGACTGTGGACCTAGCTGTAAAAGCAAAGAAACAGTTGGAAAGTAAAAGCTTGATATGCCTTTAAGGGGATTTGCCTGCCTGGGAATGAAAGGGAGGGTACTTCGAAAATTTACCCCTCCCGGTTTGTAGTCTACGTTTTGATTTAATTACACCCTGGCGTAGTCTCGATAGAAATCAGTAGAAATCGATTGGATGATTAAAAACAAATCAATGCAGTTGAACTGACTCCTTGTTGCTATCAGAAGTAGATAACAACAAAAAACTTGAACAAAAATATTTGAATTGTTATCAAAAAGTAAAGTAGATAGCAACGAGAATATTTCTGATCCATATATATGGCTTATAAGCAATACTGTAACTTCCGTATGTTTTGCAGTAGATAACAATTGCAAAACTACTTCTGCGGGGAATTCGAAGTTGAGATCACTGTCTACGGACAAATCGTGTCAGCGTACGAATGACTTCGAACTTTTTCAGCAGTCGATGGCAGTCGACAACAATCGTAAACTACAAATGGTATGTGGTTCTATTTCCCGGACACTTTTCCTCTCGGTCAAACACTCCTCTTTCTTCTTCTTCTTCTTCTTCTTCTTCTTCTTCTTCTTCGTAACATACACGCGCGCATTGAAAGAAGGAGGAGGACTCGGTACAAGGCTTTTGAGCGCGAACCACTCGAAGCGGCCATAGTTTCCGCATGGTTTCCAGTTTGCTAAAAATGTTTTGCTTTTCGTGCGGTGGCGAGTGTCCTTCAACCGCTAATTTTTGCCGTCAATGTGGTCAGCAGCTGGCTGTGGAACAGGACTCCAAGAAGGATGTCTTGAGTGCAGTCGATGACAATGCAGCCGGTTCGTCATGCCGGTCGGGCAATGGTTCAGCTAGCGCTACCTTGACATTCTCACAGTTTAAAGCCAGAAAAGAGGAAGATAGAAGGGGATATTTTCGGAGAAAACGACCGGCGAAGAGACCAAAACTTGTTCATCAACCAGACAACTCGGATGTAAAGATCAATGTTGGTATTATGGCTCTGAAGGATGGGGCTCTCACCATAAAGAGAGGCATAACACTTCCATCGACAGTACCGCATTAGTATTGGCGCTGATGAGTTGCTTGAAAAAGCCGTGGAAAAACACTTTCGCTTCAACAAGGATGTTGTAACAAGCAGCAATACGGCATTCTACCACCTGCTGTATGGTGATAAAAACCTGGTGAGCTCTTTGCCTGGTTCTAAGAGCCTTTCACTCTAAAGAGATACAAAGACGAGATTGACAAACCATACTCGCGAATTACTCTTTATCTGTGCTCCTCTTCGGACTACAACGGCAGCATTTTCTGCGAACTTGATTCGAATATAGACCTGGAATTACGTGATGTTACACCAGGGTTTACACCCACTGGAGTGGAGGACAAAATTCAAAATACAGGCTCAAGATCACTGCCAAGTTCAGTACCAAGTAGTTCTTCACGTTCCCCTTCCATGTCATCCAGGATTGAACAGCAAGGAGGATTGGTGGGAGACACAAGTAACTTACCTGTAGGATCTTCATCTTCTTCTACTGTTGAAGGTATGAATAAAGTAGATCTCCTCTCTTTTCTTCCATAGGATTGACCCAGATTGCTAATTAAAGTGTAGTAATTATTCTTACCTTTTATTAGTGTTGGTTTTAACTATTGTCTTCTTTGTTTTTGTGTTCTTATTTCTTTTTTTTATTTTGATCAACACAGTTCTGCAAGTGGGGGATTCATTACACCCATCAACCTCAACCTCTTTAGCAGCAGATACTGCACGTTCTTCAAGTGCAGGAGTAGAGCCTTTGATTCTAGGTAAACATGTTACCATATTTTTACAGTTAAAAAGTATTTGATATTTTACCAAGGCCTTTAAAAATAGGGTTTGAGTGTACATGTATTTCACTGTCCTGTTTAAGAGCCTTGTTTGACTGCAAATCACCTTAATATTGGCAATGATCTTTAATAGCATAATAACTGCTTTGATACATTCACATTTTGTTTCTTGTGAGGCCTCTTCTCCTACACCCCCTCCCCTTCCCCTAATGGAGTAGAGTTCAAGTTCTTCCCCCATTGTAACAGTTGGTCTTTTTGCTTTGTATTCAGGAACTACATGTCAAGTTGAAATGCAAGAAATAGGGACAGGACCAACGTTGCAAGTGACTATTCATAGGGCATTGTTGAAGAATGACATGCTACAAGTATTTAAAGATCCTGAAATATTACACTACAATCTAGACATAACTGTCATAGCACACAATGGGAGGGAAGAAGAGGGAAAAGGACAAGGGGTAATTAAAGAAGTATTGACAAGCTTTTGGAATGAATGTTTCAGTTCTCTTACGGTGGGTGCTGTTGAAAAAGTACCATGTGTTCGACATGATTACCGGAGATCAGAATGGGAAGCACTTGGTCGTGTTATTGTGTAGCAAAGTATTTCCCAATTGGCCTCTGCCGGGCATTTGTTTGTACGATGCTTTTTGGAGAAGAATGTTTAACTCCAGAGTTTTTTATTCAGTCTTTCAAATTGTACATTTCTGTGGAAGACCAAAAGATTGTAGATAAGTCCCTGGGAGCTGATTTTGATCCTAGTGACGATGACCTTCTGGATTTTTTAAGTTCCCTTAAGTGCTGCAGATGTCCTACTGACGAGAATATAAAATGCTTAATGTATGAGCTAGCTCATCAGGAGATTGTTCAGAAACCACGCTACATAATGGACTGCCTTGCCCCAATAGTCAGTGCCCTGAGGGTTTTCCCATCTTTCCAAACTCTCAAGGATTTAGAAGAGTTTTTTGGTGCAAAAAAGCCAAGGGCTAAGAAGGTGATAAAACTTTTATCAGCCAATCCCACAACAACAGCTGAACAGAGTAGTTTAGATTTTTTCAAAAAGTATGTGAGGAACTTGGATGGAGGTGAATTGTCAACCCTGCTGCAGTTTTTAACTGGAAGCAATATCATTACTTGTGACACCATTGAAATCACATTCACAACATTGCAAGGGACAGGCCGCAGACCAATTGTACACACCTGTGGGCCGTCATTAGAACTCCCATCAACTTTTCTCTGCTACAATGAATTGGCTGAGGAATTTGCAGCCCTGCTGCAGGATAAGGAGTCATGGTCATTCAACATTGTCTAATCATTGATATGTAGCTCTCATTAAAAAATGTGATGTAAATACTCATATATTGAAATTCTTTTAATTCATTGGGATAAAGACAGCTGATTTATGTTAGTATCTTGACAGTGCATGAAACAAACACAGAGTATTCACTTACTTACCAGTGCAGGTTCATATTTTTTAATATTTTAGGATAGGGTTAGAAATTATTTGCAAATTAAATATTATATAAGGAATATGTCAAATAACTTATTGTTGGTTACTGTTTCTTCAACTGCATTACAATAATATTGTTCATAGTTCTAACTACCAGAGTGATTTTCAAAATAAAAGAAACATTAATATTGAGACAGTAATAAAATTTCACTTATTTCCCAGGCTTGTTACCGGTACTGTGTAATGCCATGTACAGGAAAATAATAACTTTTGTTTTCTCTCATTCACACTACTACTATAATCCCAACATGTACAGTGGCACACGACTAGTATTCATTGCTTTACACAGACAAGTTAATGTTGTAATTGGTTTAAACTCTGAAAGAGGTTAAAAGCATCTCCTTCATTCAGTGGATAATCCCAACCTTTGGTTTCCATGACATACTCAAAATATTCCTTATATAAATTCTCTTCTTCTTCCATATGACACTGTGGTTCTACTTCTTGAATTTTTGCTCCTGATACAGGTACAAGACAATCAACAGCCCCATTGTTTTCAGGGAGATAGTAGAGGATGTCAGGTACCCCTGGAACTGTATCATGGCGTGACTTTCTGATGTAATGACTGTTCCAATGGTCCCTCACTTCATCAAGTTCATTTTGGATTACCCTCCAAAAGCAAAACCAAAGGCATTCCATATGAAACTCATTGCCAAGTTCTATCATCCTAGAATCACACATGTCCTTGAAGAAATTAATCCACCAATTTGAGCGGCTCTGTCTAAAAAAAGACCACCACCTTTCAATCCTTTGGTTTGCAGGTGAAGATCCATACTGGTGAGATTTTGCACCTGCAAACTCATCATCTCCATCCGCTCTAAAATAAGACTGCATTGCAGCAACTAAAACATTCTCACTGCCACAATCAGATCTTACAATCATTGGACAACCTTCCACATTCTGGATAGCATCCAAATAAAACCTTGCTGGGATCTTAGGATTGTTGTTGGATCTGTCAACTTCCAACCATATTATTCTTCTGCTGTATCCACAGATGCATCCATGAATTGGGAAACCATATGGTTTTAACTTGTCGTATCCTTAAAAGGTAAAGAATATACCATTTGCATGAACAACTACAGAAAGCCACTTGCTCCTTACAAAACCCTTCTTAAGATGTTGACTCAAACATGCAACCTACAGCTATTTCATTTTGGCATTAATTTGAGGGTGGTACAATTTGGCAGAGATGCTTATAAACCTAACCTTTTTTAACAGGGATGATGGAGTATACATGATAATCCACATGTACTTTGAAGAGCACAAGCATGTAATTTCTCTTGGTATCAGTGGAGCTACTAAAACGCTTCACAATTAATGCACATGTTATCGGCTTCCCTGTGTGGTTGATCCAACCAGGGAGATGTGTGGAGGAATATAAGAAGATGGATGGGATTCTTTGCATGAGGGTAGAGGAAAATCTTGACATTGTTTTAACGATCAAAGATTAGGGGGTGGGGGAATTCACAACTTTGTAAAGGATGTCAGGGGGATTTTTTCACTGTGAGACACCTCACCCAGGGGACTTTGTCTTACAAGATACAACCCCCCTGGTTAGCCCAAGGCTCGACCCCATGGGGAAGCAGTTGACATGTACATAATGATACTAAAACCGGGTATAGAATTGCACAAATTTTTAGGCATCCTGTTAATGAACAACCCATTGTCTCTAAATAGTCCTTTTAAATGACAAATATTTGTGATCTCTCACCATGTAATATGAGCATTATCATGCCCCCCCCCCCCCCTTCGGAGTTCAGTGCCAGGTCTTCAGTCAGGTTACCCCGCCCAGAATTCATGAGAAAGACATAGATGAGTGATTGCATTAGAAAACAGGAATCAAATAGTGAGAACAATACAAGAGGAAAATTCTTTTAAATAAGCATAAGTCTTTTAATAGCTTAATTATATTTTCGCCCACCGTCGATGTGCCAGCACTGGTTTGGCCCTTCTCTTAAGTCGTCTTGCCCTCCTCTCCTTGACTCCCTCAGGGTCAATCTCTCTCATGATGTTGGCCACCAGGTTACGTGGCACATTTACATGGTGTTTTAGTCGAAGAGAATGCCACACGTACCGATAACCAGCCAGCGAACCTGCCCCACGCATCTCCAGCTTTATCAGTTCCCGCAGTAAATCTTCATCAAAATCGACTCCTTTTCTTTTTAATCCTAATTCTTTTAGTTTCCTTTTAAGCGTCCTCACGTGCACCCGTACACCATGACGTTTTTCCAACAAACAAACAATGGCGTCGTAAGGGTATCCTCGATGGAAATACTCCGTTAACCATTTTTCTTTCTCCACAGAACTTGTCGCTTCATTCGAGTCCTGTTCCACAGCCAGCTGTTGACCACACTGATGGCAAAAATTAGTGGTTGAAGGACACTCGCCACCGCACGAAAAGCAAAACATATTTATTTAGCGAACAAATGAAAACTATGCCGGTTTCGAGTCGAAGACGGCTTTGCGCTCAAAATCCTGCGAGGAGGCCCTGGGGATAGCTGTACAGAGTCCTCCTCCTTCTTTCAATGCGCACGCACACTTTGTCGAATATTTATTTGCAGCAATTGTTTGTTTTAATTTGCAGCAACTTTTATTTAACTTGCAGCAACTATATTAAATTTGCAGCAACCTTTTTTTAAAATTTGCAGCAACTATATTAAATTTGCAGCAGCTTTTTTGATTTGCAGCAACTGTTTGTTTTAATTTGCAACAACTATATTGAATTTGCAGCAACTATATTGAATTTGCAGCATGTCCCTTGTGGTACTCTCCTTATCCCCTTACTCTGTTTCCCTTTGAAAAGAATATAGATGACATTACATTTTATTTATATTAAACACAGAGAGAATTAGTAGTATTTTTGGCTTTAACGTTTCTTGTAAGACGGCGAACGAGCGACAAAGATGTACGGAAAAATAACCAAATCGTTTCTACTTTTCATCCTGTTCGGTTTTTTGATATTCGTTTTTACAGAAATCGAGAGCTCTGGCCAGTTCCGAAATATGCGCAGTCGCAGTGAGGGTGCATTTTTGTAGCCGTTGGCGACCACTTTTGTTTCAAACTTCTGAGTTGGCGCAGAAGAGCCGGAAGTCCGTGATTCACGGACTTCCTGTTTTGGAACCAGCCAGAGCTCAAGCCAGAGCTCTCGATCCCTGCCGCAG
>OX419336.1:41036880-41041880 GCA_948470475.1 Galaxea fascicularis | reverse complement strand
CGAAGAAAAACCTCTCGGAGCAGAGTACAGAACCAACTACCTTAGTCCACTTATGACGCCGAGGCCGAGAATCGAACCCGGGACACATTGGGGGAAGGCGAGCGCTCTTAGTCTTACCAATGCGCCAACCCTGCTCCCTAAGCTGGCCCTAAGGTTACCGCATACCTTCAGGGGTGTCTTGCTTCAAAGCTTATAGAGCTGGCTATCAAGCCATAACAAGAATTTTGAAATAAAATGATTTGTCAAATTTCTCATGACCTCTAAATGTGTGCGTCCGAATCACCTTTACAAAGCTACAAGTCAAAGAGAATTTTATCTTTCGCTAATTTAATTTGTTCCTCAGTTTCTGGACCCAAATTTCCGATCTGAAGGTATACGGTAACCGCTTAATGAAAACACAAATGTTTGATATTCACAGAATATATATAATTAGGTAGCCAGTAAAAATAATCCTGATCTTCCATCCACGGTTTTGGTTCAGTTTTGGTTGAGTTCTGGGGATTCCCTCGTACACAGCTTTCACTGATTGGTCACACGAGATCGGTTTGAACCAATGAATGAGTTGCCAGTAATCCGATCCCTACCTTATTCGCATAGGATTCTGGGATCGCCAGGGGGCAAACATTGCCAGTCGCTAGAAGAAAATGTATGGCGAAGAGTTGTTTCGACCTAAAAATCAACGATTTTGGAGAGAGATCAACGCTTTTTCGCCACTGTTTTAACATAAATGGATTTATGTTGATACGTGGAAAGTGTAAGTTTTCGTTTGAGTAACCGCCAAAATTAAGGAGTAATTTGTCACCCATGAAATTAGACACATACAAATTGACCTCGCGTAATGATATGGTCTCGAAATATTGTAAAATTAGGTACAAATCGGGATGAAATGACTAAGTAAAGCCTTTTCAGTTGTATTTGCGTGTGTACAGGCAACGTTTAGCTTATTTCTAAGCTCATTAATACAAATAATATTGGAAATATGTCCAGTGGTGATCATTGTGCTGTCTGGGGTTGTGACAACGATCCAAGGTACGGTCCAGAAAAGCAAAAGATTCTTCCTCACGTTGAAATATTAAGATTCTACTCGCTCAAGAATAATAAAGATGTTTTTTGTGGGCTAGCGCTATTAATCGTGATCAATTTAATCTACAACGAGTACGAAGGTCTGTTCAAATCATTTTGTACAATGTTATAGAACCGTTTGAATGCCCTACACCAACTTTGTGCATGAGAGAGTACCGTTGTGGGGGTAAACCTTGCTCCAAAGATCAGATCTACAGGGAGCAATAAGAAAAACTCAAGAAAGAGAAAGTATAGTGGTAGTGCAGATGAAAATATGTTCACAGTTTATGCCCAAGTTCCTGTGATCTTGCTTTTCTTGACATGTTCCTCCGCAGATTTCGAAGAGAAGAGTAGCGGCTTTTTCTCAATCAAACTAGAGCTTAACCTACGAATTTCCTCATGTTTATTATCGCATATTTCATCCCTCCAAAGAGAAACAGCTCGGTAAAAACAATTTCCATCACCTCTGACAACGACTTCTCTCCTTTGAGGAGGGAAATTTCCAGAAGCCATAATTTGTTTATGGAAGACATAACTAATAAGAAAACAGCCCGTACACATGTAAATACAACTAAAAAGGCTTTATTTAGTCATTTCCTCCCGATTTATACCTAATTTTGCAATATTTCGAGACCATTACGCGAGGTCAATTTCACAATAACCTTACGCAAGCAGGGAAGTTTATCGGTAGATTTCATCATATATTTGACGGTTATTCAAACGAAAACTCACACTTTCCACGTATCAACATTGCCCAAATCCATTTCTGATAAAGCAGTGGCGAAAAAGCGTTGATCTCTCTCCAAAATCGTTGATTTGGACGTTGAAACAACTTTTCGCCATACATTTTCTTCTGGCGACTGGCAATGTTTGCCCCCTGGCGATCCCAGAATCCTATGCGCATAAGGTAGGGATCCGATTACTGGCAACTCATTCCAACAACTCCCGTGACGTGACGTGGAAGCTTTCCGAGCCGGCAATCTCACGAAGTGAGGCCGAAAACAACTCGAGTTTTACTCGATTCGGGAGACAGCATGAAGCAGATTGAGAAGCGTTTCATGGCAGACCAGAGCTCTGATGGCAGACTATCAGTAGACGTTTTTGTTTTGACGCCTTGTTTGCAAATCGGAAATTCCCAAGCGTGATCAGGTAAACAGTTCTTCAGCAAGGTACAACTGAATGTTGTCTATGCAACGAGTTTTTAGTCATAATGTGTTAATTATATTTAAAGATGAACGGAGAAAAATCTAGGGTTTTATCTGTGTGGTTGCCTGTGTGTACTTGGTGTGGCCAAGCGTCGTGAATAATTTGTCAATAATTAGTAATAGTAATTGGACCGAGTGGAGTACAATTCAGTGAGTAATCGAGTGAGTAATTTCAAAATCGGACGAGCGCGCAGCGCGAGTCCGATTTGAAATTACGAGCACGATTACTCTCTGAATTGTACGACACGAAGTCCAATTACTAATTAATCATATCAATCACAAATTTCGAGATTAAGAAGATTTTGAAAACCTCCTTTGAGTGCAAAAGTCAGTGGCATGTTCCAAGAGTCCTACAAACAGAGAAAAACTTTCGTCGTCGTGGCTATCCCTCGAGACGAGGATGATGGTCTTCAAATCAATTAATTACTCTGCTTGTGGACTCTAAGATGACTTACGAGACCGATTTTGGCCTTACAGAATGTTCTGTGGCAGTGAGGACAAGTAGTTCCAGATGGCGACGGGAGATCATTTCTGTCTTCTTGTTGTCTCTCCTTTCTCAAGTGCCTCTTCTCCTCTAATTCTGCTCACCTGCTTCAGTTTCAAAGAACACTGCCCCCTCATGTGTGGTTGCATGCCAAAAATCTCTGTTCATTGCATCAGTTTCCCAGGTTCTGATATCAGTGTTGCACTTCTTCAAATTGGCTTTCAGAGTGTCTTTGTGCCTCTTTTTCTGACCACCCCTCTTCCTCAATCCTTTTTTAAGATGTGAGTGGAAGACCTGTTTTGGAAGTTGCTCTTCTGACATTAGGACAACATGGCCACTTCACCCGAGTTGACTCTTGATGATAAGAACTTCTATGCTGGGTACATTTGTGTCCTTAAGTATGCTGACATTGGTTCATCTGTCATCCCAGCTTATCTTTAAAATGCTCCGTAGGCAGCACTGATTAAACTTTTCTAGTGTTTTCAGATGTCTTCGGTATGTTGTCCATTTTTCCGAGGCATACAGGAGGGTTGGAAGTACTACTGCTTTGTACACAAGTACGAATGTCATGGTCTAGAAACACTCTCTTCTTAAGATGTCCAAAGGCTGCCCCAGCACATTTCAGACGATGCTGGATCTCATCATCCAGGTCAACACTGCAGGAAAGGTGACTTCCAAGATATGGGAAGTGATCAACATTTTCCAGGACTGTTTCACCAAGTACAATTATAATATTATTATTGATGGCTGTGAAAGGTTTGCCACAGCTGGTGGAGGTTGGTAAATAAGTTGTGTCTTCTTGGTGTTAACAGAAAGCCCAAGCTTCATATATGCAAGATTGAGGGCAGTCAGGATCTGTTGCAAGTGGTGCTCAGACAGAGCTGCAACACAGTTATCATCTGCATACTGGAACTCAGTAAGGGAACCTGCAGATGTCTTCCTTGCTGATTTAAGACAAGCCAAGTGGAAGGTTCCACCATCTGTCCTGTATACAACTTCAATACCTTGAGGCAGATCATCTTTGATGATGTGAGTAATTGCTGAAATGAATATAGAGAACAACGTCGGAGCAATCACACATCATCCCTGCTTCACGCTAGATTATCTTGAAATGGATTGCTTTGTTCATTGCCGATCTTGACTTTAGCGCACATGTCATCATGGAGTAGTCTTAGGACACGGATGTACTGGGCTGGGCATCCATATTTGGACAGAATATCCCAAAGGAGTTCTCTGGACACTGAATCAAATGCCTTGGTGAGGTCAATGAAGGCCATATACAAAGGCTAATGTTGTTCACAACATTTCTCCTGCCACTGACGAAGTGTAAATATCATGTCAATTGTTCCACGGGATGGTCTAAAACCAGATTGAGTCTCTGGAAGAATCTTCTCAGCTAAAGGCCGAAGACGATTATTCATGATATGGGCAAGAACCTTTCCTGCTGTTGAAAGCAAAGAGATGCGACGATAGTTTCCACATTCTGATTTATCACCCTTTCTCTTGTAGATGGTGACAATGGTCGAATCTCTAATATATTCACAAGGAGTTGATGTAGTTGGGCCTGAAGCTTAACACCACCATTTTTGAAGATCTCTGCAGGTATACCATCAGGTCCAGCTGCCTTAATGTTTTTCATGGTTTTGATGGCTTCTTCAAGCTCCTCAATTGTTGGTTCTTTGGAAAGAGAGTTATCAACCCAGGCTGCCTCTGTATACAGTTGATAACAAAAGTAACAGACTGGTTCAGGAGATCATCAAAGTGCTCCCTCCATCTAGACTTGATGTCTTCACTACTCTTTAGAATAGCTGAGCCATCTTTACTCTTGAGAGGTGCTTGACCATGAGTGGATGGACCACAAATGGCGTTAGCTGCAGAAAAGAAGCCACGTATATTGTTTCTATCAGCTAATTGTTGGATTTCTTGCGCCTTTTCCTTCCACCATTTTTTCTTCAAATATCGTGTGGTCTTCTGCACTACTGCTTCGCATACACAATATTGTTCCCTCTTTGAGGCTGATTGCTGGTCATTTTGCAAGGTGACAAATGCTTTCCTCTTCTCATCAATCAGCTGTTAAAGTTGCTCATTGTTGTCATCAAACCAGTCCTGGTGCAAAAAACATTATGGAGGAACCATTAATGTGCACATAATTGACGCGCAAATAGTGTAATTAGTGTATTATTAGGTGTCCAATTACAGGTATTCAATTACAATTACAAAAAGTTGTAATTGGATACCTGTAATTGGAC
>OX419336.1:41009380-41026880 GCA_948470475.1 Galaxea fascicularis | reverse complement strand
CCGAAGACAGCGCATAATTACTGAAACCTTGCCAGACCACACGATCTTTTCTCTTCATGCAAACTTCTGCAGGCAAACACGAGGAAAAGCTGAAACTCCATGACACTTGGTAATGTTTTTACAGCTTGACAAGAGACGCTCTCTTTTTCGCTGTTCCTCACTATAATTTCGTCTCTTTTCTCGATCTTTTTGTTGTTCTTTCTCCTGTTGCTCGTCAGTATGATTCAGCCTGTTTACTCGAGCCCTTTCATGTTCTTTCTCCCGTTGCTCGACAGTACAATTCAGCCGGTTTGTTCGTGCTCTTTCTCCCGCTGTTTGTCACTGATACTCTGCCTATGTACCCGTGCCCTTTCATGTTCTTTCTCCCACTTTTTTGTCACTGATACTCCGCCAACGAATCGACAAAACTGACTTTGTTTCAAAACTGTCTTCAAAATTTGGCCATGCAATTTCCCGCCACAAAAACGCAGGTTAAGGACTACGTGTATGGACAAATGATCTGTCCAAAAACAGTCCATATGGAAGCGCGCTTATAGGCGAGCGTGCACACGAAAGGGTTAACTGGAGTGTCACATTTGAACTTTGGCTTATATCGAGGGGGTGGACGGTCGTACGGACGGACGGGCGCACGGTGACGTCATGACCAAATTTTCTCGGATCGATGGGTTACCATATTTTCTTATCAATGGTGCTCCGCGGGCGCGCGCCTTCGGCGCGCGCGGAGCTCCGCTAATATATTCGTTGATGTAGTGTTTGCGAAACGATGAAAGATTGCAAAGAAAGAGTTAATGATGTAGGCAAACTATATGTCTCCTTGGAACTCTATTGCTGGACTATATTTTAAGGGTGCTTGTGACGTCATGGCAACGCCCCAGGTCCACAAAAAGGTCCTCTAAATGTCAGTTTTTGTCAATTATCTGGAAAACTAATTTGATGACCTATCGTTTTTATTTCTTTGTTGGAAAGCTCCCTAACTTCTTTAACTTTTCAGGCAATATGAAAAAAATTTATCGAGTAGAATTTAATACATTTAAGAAAAAACGTGTTTTATGGCTTACGGAAAATTCTACTTGATAATTTCCCTCGAAGCTGTTATATTTGAAGTGCCATGGTGAATGGTACGTGTACAAATGTTGCGCGCGCAGGCAAACGGGGAAACATTTGTGTCGGCAACAATGTTTCCTTGTTTGCTAGGGCCTTTACGACCTTCCTAGCTAGTGGCGTGGGATTGGCTAATTAGTTCACTTCCGGTTACACAGGTGTGAGTGATGCATTTGCATACGAAACGCCACTATCACCCGTGGATGGTAAAAGCATATCCACGAGTAAAAAGGAATATTATTTTGGAATTATGATCATTGAAAAAAGGATACTTTGAATTGATTAATTTTGTTAAGTTCTAAGTGAATCTTATCACTGATACAAATACAAGAAAATAGCATATGTCTTAAATTTCATCTTTCTTTGGAGTGGCAGAAAGGACAGATTCTTCTATGTATTGGGGTCTTGGTGTTGCATGTCTACCTGTTTTCAATATGTAATTTGTGATTCCTCAGACGAAATTTATTTACAGTAATTTTATGCGTTCAGGGTACCTCTCAAGTTATCGTCAGTACAGTAGAGCAGTTTGTGACTCAGAGGTCACTCACCGGCAGCACGCAGCCACGTCGGCGTTCAGTAAAAGTGAAAGACATACCACTGAAGGTGTACTCACGTGTCTGTGTGATGTTGAATGTCAGGCGCATCGTACGACGTGACGACTTCAGAATGCTGGCAGAGAAAACCGGATTCAACAGAGACGAAATCGAGTACATGGGGCAGATGGAAGACCCCACGGATGTGATTTTGTTGACGTGGTCATCTCGTCGCGAAGCAACTGTTGGAAGGCTGATCGAGTTGTTGAAGGAGGATGATTTTGGAAGATCGGATGTCGCAGAAGTCCTTGAAAACTGGGTTAATGGTGAGTGATGGCTGCAAGCAACTCAGAAAGAACATTTTGTCACTAAGTTGTAGTGTCATTTTGAATCGACAAAATGTTTTGAGTTGTATCGATAGAAACGTTCAAACAGTGGTTAAATTCATGGTGCTTGTTTAAGTTTCATTTCCAAGCTTCATTTTGTATTGTCAGTTGAAAATGGGAACAATTTTAAGGCAGTGGTAGAAGGAAAAATAGTTAAAACTGACTTTGTCTCATCTTGCCTTGGAGAAATCACTCACTGTTTCTTGTTGCTTTTTAAAGGGTGCTTTTTAACGTGGCCCTAGAGGGCGAAGGATCTAATTGTTTTAGTATCACCTAACTAGTCAAACAGAAATATTTATTTGGGAATAAAACGAAAGAAAGCGTCACGCTCGATTGCTACTAGTAGCGTAGCCAATCAAAATGCAGGATTTACATTAGTCCACCATTTGGGTGATACTAATATGTTTTAGTATCACCCAAATGGACTTATGCAAATCCTACATTTTGATTGACTACGCTACTAGTGGCAATGGAGCGTGACGCTTTCTTTCGGTTTATTCCCAAATAAATATTATTTCAAGTTGCATTTGCTAACTTTATTATTGCCTTTTCTGTCCGACTAGTTGGGTGATAATAAAACAATTAGACCCTTCGCCCTCAAGGGCCACGGGTCTAATTGTTAATTAGTACTTTGGGAAATATTTTGTGTGGTTAATCGACGAACACACAGCAAAATCTCCATGACGATACCATCACAGTGGAACTCTCGCAAAATTCCATGGTAATAAGGCCCATTTCGGCGGCATATCGGTCGTGTGAATGGAAAATCACTAGATAATGGTAGCACAAGTTGTGTTTGACCTAAAGCATGTGCGACTGTAACGATGGGGTCGTTGTATTGACGAGGGGGTGGTAATGTGAGGATCCACTGTGGTATATCCAGTAAACATCGGGTTTTTATCAAAATCCCAAAATTAAAGCGATGCAAAATTTTAATGTTTGTAGCCTCATTTTCCAGTAGAGAAACAGCACGGAGGTTAAAATTGGAGAGATGTTAATGGCATTTCTTATTTTCTTTTCTTTTCATTTGTCATCATCATCGTCATCTCTCTCCACACCAAAAGACTCATAATACCGATTATACTCAGTTTTCTCCTCGTGTCTTTCTCTACTTTAAAGTGATTTTGATGACACTTATCATAGGTCGTTCATCTATCTAGTAATTTTATGCAATTTCTGTCAGCATTATTTGATGTAGACTGGCGATGTATTCAAAAAATAGTGTTAACGGTATTTGTGGCACTTTAAAGTAGATGGTTGTATTAATGTACTTACTGTAATGCTTTAAAAGGTTACTAATACTTCATATCATGAAGATGCAATGGAACTGCTCACGGTTGTGTGCTTTTAGCTTTAGTCGTTTTATGACTCTTTAAGGGTCAAATTGTGATGTGTTGCACAAAATCCAGATGAAAATGCAAAGATTCCACATGAAGAGGGAAGCATAAATTGGATGACCAATAATATATCTCTGCACCTGTTTGAAAAGCATTGCGCCCTCTTTTGTTTTTTGTTTGGCCAAATGTTGGCTTTCTATGGGCTTCAAAACTTACGAAGAAGTAAGTATAATTTGGTACACGACCGAGTCAGAAGGGGCGTGGGTCTATTCTTGATTTGACGCCAAAAATCACTTTGCATGCATGTCTACGATGCAAATCAGTCGTTGGCATCATTCTTCGTAAGTGTCCCGCTGCACCAGAAGTGCTTTTTCGAGTGAAATAAACTATTAGAATATATACCAGGAATGTTAATTCGCGTTGAAGTAAAGTTAACATGGACGCATTTCCATTGCTTTTGTAGACGATAGAGATAATTTAAAATAGATTATTAAAGAGATGCTTTATGCGGAGTATTTATGTCTTGAGTTGCATACCATTCTAAAAGGCACGATTCAACCGTGGCGTGAAAATAGTGAACGCCATTCAGAGTTCAGTAAATCACTGGTTTACAATTTTTTACAACGTATGCATGATGCATGTGAAATACATATGAACTTCAGAAATGAAATGAAATGAAGAATGATCCACGCAGTTGCTGCGGGAAGGCCCAGATATGTTATTACAGAGGTTCAAATACGAATGCTAAGAGAGGAAGGGTTTCGATGGGCAGATATTGCACGTTATTTTGGCGTTTCTCCTATAACATTACGGTGAAGAAGAAGGGAATGTGACATGCCTGTTGGTGAAAATTTTGATCACATTTCTTATGATGAACTGGATGCCATCGTTGCCGGTGTACTTCACGCTACACCTCAGGGTGTCACGAAAACTCAGACCCCGAAAACTCAGACCCCGAAATTGCTCTCCTATGGTCACGCAATGTTCATATGCAACAGCAATAGGGCGAGATATTTATCTTGTCCGGTTGATCGCCGGCGCGTCGATCACAGAGTGTAAGACAAATAAGGTTCAAAACAGCAGTAGACACTGTTTCTCAAATCAGTTTTCAGACCTTTTTTAAGACCGGAAAACTCAGACATCTTGAGATTTAAAAAAGAGATTAAACTCGTATCAGTTCTCATTACCTTGATTGATCCTTTATGAACGATGATCACAAGCAACAGCCAGAAAGTAGAGATTTTTATCTTCGCTGGTATATCGCTAGCGTATTTCCGGCGAGTGACAGCCGATCGCGGGCTAGTTTATCGCTGCCTCATCGATTTAAAAACAGTGAAAAACCGACGATCCATGTTTAGAAGAGTAACCGACGTTACTCTTCTAAACATCGATCGTCGGTTTTTCACTCTCCGTAATGTTACAGGAGAAATGCCAAAATAGCCCATCGAAACCCTTCCTCTCTTAGCATTCGTATTTGAACCTCTGTAATAACATATCTGTGCCTTCCCGCAGCAACTGTTTGGACAGTTGTACGGAGAGTCTGAGGAAAGTCTTGCCCATCAACCACAAATTCTCTTCGAGAGGTCCTAGAATCGAGCATGTCTCTGAGATTTCTTAAGAATGCAGTCACCTGCTGCAAATCTCGAATGAAGGTTTCTTGATCAGGCCTTGATTCCCTTACTCTGGACAGCAAAAGCGTCAATGTCCGTTCGTACTCGTCTAGTCGACGACACCAAAACTCCGCACTGTCAACTTGATCGGTGGACAAATGACTTCTGGCTCCTCGAATTAAACGGACAAGAGACTCGAAGAAAACATCCACAGGGCCGCCATGTTGTTGAGTGTTGTTGCAGCCTCGCTTTCGTTCTTCGCGGGATACGGGTCAGTGCATAAGTTGGCACCGAAATATATATGTCGAAAGTGCATCCGCGATATATATGTCGAAAATTACATTGAAACGAGGCAATATAAAACGAGATCCCTTACATCGATTTCGACAAATATTTTGTAAACCGCTGACACAAATATTGACATATATATTGACATTTGGACATATATATGGACACTTCGACACATAAATCGAAATTTTGGACATATATATTGACATTTAGACATATATATGGACACTTCGACAAATATATCTAAATTTTGGACATATATATTGACATTTGGACATTTTGAGCCTATTTGACAAGCATAAGTTGGAAAATCGAAACGAAAAACCGACGCCATGAACATTAAACACGTAAACAATATCTGCAGAGCAAAATTCTCCGCCTTTGTACTACACCCTGAAATTTGCAAACGGTGGACCAAGAAGACTATGAAAACAAAAGCAATACTTACCAGGGGAGGGACCGGCGGAAAGTTTAATGAATAAATTAATCAGAATCGAGTAAGTGAGTGAACGAATGAGTGATCCCCTGAGTGAGTGAGGGAAATTCAGACCCACAACACAGGAACTCTGTCTGTTAACGGAATTCCAAATCGACAGAGATAATAAGTCCTCGTTAGCAAAATAATTTTAATGTAGGTTCGAATGTTGTCGTTTCAGGTCAGCAAATATGAAAAGATGCTATTGTTAGTAAAGTGGGTTCTATTCTTTGCAGACTGCCCACATTTGAACAAGATAGAACCAGCCACATATCAAACGTCTGTTTTTGAAGCTGGTGCTGACTTTTCAGCAAGCACAACCGCCCAGGATGTACTCCGGGTATTTAGACACATCCTGCTCTGAAACAATCCCCCAAAATAGCAGTCATGCAAAAGAAAAGAAACGAAAAAGACAGAGATAAGAAAACCGTCACTGTTATGTATTAGCATTATTTGATAGCATGGTGGCAAGTGTTACTGTACACTTTTGCCGTACAAAGTAGACTTGTCACAGCTTTCCACCGCTAAGACGCAAAGGTATTTCTTGTAAAATTGATAAAACCAAAAGGAAATGCTTTGACACAAGCTCCTTCATGTTGTTACGAGTTTGTTGTTGTTGGAGGAATATACATTTGTTTTTAGCTCAAAATTTTGCTCGGTGCCCTTAAATCTTGGTTTTTTGCATGCACGCACCATTGACGCAGACACTTCAAATATAAAAGTTTCAGGGGAAATTATCTAGTACAATTTTCTGTAAGCCATAAAACACGTTTTTTTTAAATATCTTTTATTCTGCTACATAATTTTTTTTCATACTGCCTGGAAAGTTAAAAAATTTAGGAAGTTTCCCAACAAAGGAATAGAAACGGTAGGTCGCCAGATTGCTTATTCGGGTAATTTGCAAAAACTGGCATTTAGAGGACCTTTTTGTGGACCTGGTGTGTTGCCATGGTAACTGATATGACATCACAGGTACCCTTAAAATATAGCCCAACAATAGAGATCCAAGGAGACAGTTTGCCTACACCATTAAATATCCTTCTTTGTAATCTTACATTGTTTCGCAAACACTACATCGATGAAAAACCCTTTCAAGCCTGAAATGAATTTTATGGACACTATTTGTTAACCTGAGACAACACTGACCTTTTAACTGATGCAACAGATGGGGTCTGTCTGAGATCTTCCCTTACACAAAGAAATGCTCTGAAGGATAGAGAAATGGAAAGACCAGACAATTAGGGCAACTCAATTCTGATGATAAAATAAAATTTGCAAACCCAGGAAGACAACACAAGCTACAGTCATGCAAACAATCCTTGCAATGGGAGTTTTTACTTTGACTGTTATGCTTTTGTACAGTAGTCTGGTTTTGTTAAGTTTTTTTTCTTTAGTTAATTATTTTTCAGGAGAATGAAGCAATCCATTGCATTTGACACACTGAAAAGGCAAACCAGGGCTGCCATTAAGGGCCGGACCCCGGGAATTTTCCCCTCATATTTTGAGGTATATTCCCGGCTACTTTGATATAAAATCAGCATGTTTACTACACTTCAGCAACTTGAATCCCCCGTTATTTTTTGGTATACACTGTATCCCGATCTACTTCAAAAATAATATTATTAGTGACAGCCCTGCAAACACAAAACATTGAGATGATGGGTTAATAATTGAAAATTTGTAAAAGGGACAATCCCACTAATTACTCGGGCTTCCTGTGGAAGGCCCGAGTCTAAATCTGTCGTCCGTTCTTCGTTTTTTTTTTCGTTGTTTTCCACAAACCTCATTTCCGGCGTATTTGCGCAGGCGCTAACGATGAACCGGTAAAAACCTGTTTAAGTTTTGTTTACGCTCATCTTGTGTGTTGAAAAGCAAGGCACAAAGCAACTGTGGATTCCTCGACGGATTTTCAAAGAAAAGTTTGACCTGTCTACAGCTATAGCAAATGGTGTCGTATCCAATACGCTCAAACCACTTACAAACGTACACGCCGTTCGCGGCAGACCCACACTAAGTGATGATGGTGAGCGTACATTTCGAACGGGTCGTTCCACGAACTCGAAGCAAACGTGAAAAATATTATGAGATCAAATGAGCTGAATGAGCTATCAATGAGTACAAAAAGCAGGGGCGGATTTAGAAGTGGGCCGAGGGGGCCGCGGCCCCCCCTTTTGTTGAATAATTTTTTTTTTTTATCAATCCCTTGGATGATTGAAATAGTTGATTTTATCCAGACATCGTATTCAAAGAACATAATTTTTTTTTAAGAAATTAAAAAAAAAAGATCCTCAAAATGCTGGAAATCGCATCTCTGACGGTCTCAATTTCAAAATTGCGCCACTATACCAATTTCAGTAACCGGCCCCCTCTTTCTCAATATCCTGGATCCGCCCCTGAAAAGTGCACAAAGGCTTTGACTACCGATGAGAAATGTTCCTTGAAGAGGTTGAGTGTAAACTTTGACACGAACAGTGTAGGTGCTGGCGAATACAAGATACCCGTTGATGATGAGATTAGAGGTACAAAGACGAACAGCGGTAGTAACAACAGCAACAGGAAAGCGTCCATGTTGGGTGATGAAGAACCCACGCATCGAAGCGAAGATGCAAGAAACGTTTTTACTTTTATGGCTATTGTCACCAGTATTTCATTTCTTTTGTATACTTTAGATTGTGGATTATCATCTGTATCAAGTCTGTGTAGTGTGTTAGGCCCAGTTCAAACGTCGAACTTCACATGTGCCGAATCTAATGCAAATGAGGGAAAACAATAGATTTTACTCATTTGCATTAGCTTCGGCACATGTGAAGTTCGACGTTTGAACCAGGCTTTAGTTTTATGTGTAATCTTGTACCTTCGCGTTTTCTACATGAATGTGTAAGTTTATCAGTTTTATCAACACAAATGTCGGATCATGTACTTGAAAAATGCGAGGTATTTGAGAAGGCAATGCAGTTATCTGTACAGGATCAACGTGATGCCTTAGTGAAAATAAAATATAGAAAGGAATTCAGATCTCGTTATGCTAAGTTTGTGTATTTTAACGACAACCGTGAATGCCATGTGCCATCAAGACGTTGTGATCGAGAGCCCAGTAGGATACCAGTGAAAAAGCTAAAAAGTCTGTCACCGAAAAGCAGAAAACTAATGTGACAATGGAAATCTGGGCCCCACTGGCCCATGATCAGGAGAGAGACTGGGGACGTCGGGGAGGGAGTTGAGTTTTCGTGAGAGTTTCGCCTTGGCGCGAGTTGTGTTTAGCGATCTGTAATATTTACCCGGTGTTCTTCGCCTGTCACAAGTTTACACTGGTGGCAGCGGCGCGATGGAAGACGATAGATGTAGACTGTTATGGAAAAAGGACGAGGACGTAAAGAAATGGCTTTTGAGAGTGGAAACTTACGCAGCTGCACGTGGCTGGAACAACAACAAAATGGCGGCAATGGCTGCGATCGGTCTTCCGGACGACAAAGTAGAGTTTTTGTTGACAGTCCCGGAGGACGATCGAAAGGACTGGACAAAGTTAAAGAAAGCTATTCTTGATGAGTATCGATCCGACCCGGCTTCCTCTGAGCAAGCATTTCTTTCTCGGATGCGAGAACCAGGCGAATCTTTTTTGGTTTATTTTGCTGTTTTGGAGCGATTGTATCGTGAGGCGTTTGGCATCGAAGAAGGTACAGCACTCACTGAGACGTCACAGAAAGCGGTTACTCGCCAGTTTCTTCGAGGAATTCCTCAGGCCATATCCACAAAATTACAAATAGACTACCCAGACGAGACATACACGAATCTCGCCAAACACGCTCGTCGTATCGAGGAAGTCTTGGCTCGGACCCAACCTCCCGCCGAGCAGGTAGCCACAGTGGAATCTAGTGACAACGATAGCAAATTAGATACACTTCGCAATGAACTGAAAGAGCTCAAAATGCTTGTCCAAGAGCATGTCAACCCCGAACCGTCAGATGATGTCAATGTGGTTTCTTCTAAACAACCTACCCCCAGATTTGCAACACCCCGGAAGTGTTTTTCTTGTGGATCGACCACACATTTGCAACGAGATTGTAGCCGTGCACCCCCAGGGCGAGGCAGGGGACGCAGACAAGGTCGTTCCTATCGTAGTGGCCCAAACAGCCAATTTAGTAAAGCCCAAGGATCTATGACCTGTTTTAACTGTGGAGGGGTTGGACATGTTGCCAGTCAGTGCTCCTCACCACGTTTAAACTAAACAACACCAGTGCTGTGAGGCCACCACTGGTGTCTAACTCAACAAATAGCGCCTCTTTTGTCCCACAACGCCCTTGGTCACAGCGACGATGCTCTTTGCATGTAAAAGGAAAGATTGAAAATGTGAAATGCACTTGGCTGTTGGACACTGGCTCAGATGTTACTTGTGTCAGTTCTAGATTACCTGGTATTGAGAAGTGGAACCTTACCCCCCCACAGAGTGTTCCTGCCGCAGCAAATGGAAGCCCCTTACGTTGTTTAGGTGAGATTGTCACTAGCATTGAGATCGGCCATGTCTCAAAACAAAATGTTCGTTTACTGGTTATCCAAAATTTAAATGTTCCAGCCATTCTGGGTATGGATACCTTGGCAAAGTTTGGCTCATTTGGAATTGATTGGGCTCGTCAGACACTTACCCTCGGTGATGCCAAGTTGATTGTAGAGAAACGCTCCCATGGGTCTGTGCTCTCCCCAGTGGTTGTTTCCCTCATCTCAGACCATGTCATTCCTCCTCGTTCACAGTGCTTCGTACATGCAGGCACAATCGATTATGGACCATGTGACAAAGATGCCTTGTTTTCACCGTTCATGGATAAAATGGCTCAGTTAAATGTTCTGTTTGGCGCAAGTGTTGTCGCTGCAGGCCCTCAAAACCGAATCCCAGTTTCAGTCATGAACAACAGTGATCTTCCTGTTAAACTTTTTGCGGGCACCAGAATTGGAGAAATCTCCCCAGTAAGGGTCGAAGAACAAGGCCCTGATGTCAGCTCCATTTCTGCAACCCCACCACCTCCACCCACCGCACCCACGAAGGCACCAGTAGCAGTCGACTTGGATTCTTGTGAAGTGACCGCTTCAGAGAAGCAAGAGCTCAAATCTCTTCTTGAGGATTACCGCGACGTATTTGCCAATGACGACTCTGAAGTCGGCCGCACTCACAGAGCACAGTTTCATGTTCATACGAAGACCCATGTGCCTGTTGCCATAAAGCTTCGTCGAACACCCTTTGCCCTCCGTTCAGAGGTTGATTCACAAATCAAGAACATGGAGGAGCGTGGCATTATTGAGCCCTCCACCTCACCCTATTCCGCACCCATTCTACTTGTCCCTAAAGCAGATGGCTCGTACCGTTTCTGTGCAGATTTTCGTGCCTTGAATGATGCCACCATTACAGAGATTTTCCCCTTACCTTCTGTTCGTGAATGCTTGGACTCATTGCATGGCTCCAACCTTTTTACAACCTTAGACCTGTATAGCGGCTACTGGCAAATCCCTATCGCTAAGGGGCACCGCCACAAGACTGCATTTTCAACGGAATCTGGACACTGGCAGTTTTGTGTTATGCCCTTTGGTGTCAAAAATGCCCCAGCCGTCTTTGCGCGCCTCATGGCTGATATTATGAACGGATTACAGTGGAATGGCATAGCTGTCTACTTAGATGATATAATCATCGGTGGAAGGAACTTTCGTGAACATTTTAACCTGTTGAAGGAGGTCCTTGAGCGTCTGCGTGCTGCTGGCTTGACTGTGAAGTCTAGCAAAGTGTCCTTATGCCAAAAGAAGCTTATTTTCCTTGGTCACCAAATCTCTGCTCGAGGCATCGAGCCTGACCCTACCAAGTTAAGTGCCATTCGTGATTGGCCACGCCCACGGAATACTAAAGAACTGCGTGCGTTCCTGGGACTGTGTAATTACTACAGTGATTTCATCCCTAATCTTCAACAGCGTGCCCATGTCCTTAACCTGTTGACGGGGAAATCTAAATTCCTCTGGTCCATAGAAAAGGAAGCGGCCTTCCATGACCTGAAATTTGCATTAACTTCCAGTGATGTCCTCCTTCACTTTCCTGATATGTCTAGACCCTTTGAACTGAGCACTGATGCTTCTGATACGGGAATAGGCTGTATTTTGTCACAGAGGGATGACTCGGGGCGAGATCAACCGGTTTTGTTTGCATCCAAGGCACTGACCAACAATGAGTTAAATTGGCACACTCGTGATAAAGAAGTTTATGCCTTTATTTTTGCCCTTCGAAAATTTCGTCCCTACTTGTTAGGGCGCCGTTTCACTTGGCACACAGATCACAAAGGTCTTCAGTGGTTGAGAAACACTCGCGACCCCCGGGGCCGCTACGCCCGCTGGCTCGAAGAATCAGAAGAATTTGACTTTGTAATCAAGCACAGACCTGGTGCCACAAATCCCCATGCTGATGCTCTCTCCCGTATCCCTGTTGTCAACTCGTTAGCGCATGATGGCCTCTTCAGTCTTGCTGAATTTCGGGTATACCAGAAATCAGATCCTGTGTTAGGAATTGTAATCAGTCAATTGCAAAGTGGTGCCAAGAAGTTCCTGGACACCAACCCGACAGTGCGCCAATGGTCAACCAAACGTGATTTCCTCTATCTCGGAAAGGACGATGGCTTGCTGTATATTCGTTACAAAATCGGCAAACACCTCGTCAATCAGCTTGTTGTCCCAGATGCCCTTATCCCATTTGTCTTGCGTCTGAAACATGACAATGCTGGTCACATGGCTGCAGAGAAAACCACCAACCTTATCCGTCGCGAGTACTTCTGGTTGAACATGGTTAGAGATGTTACCAGCTACTGCCAGTCATGCGTTCCATGTGCTCGTGCTCGTCCTCCCCCTCTTCACCCGTTTGCAGGCCTTACGCTGTCGTCACAACCACAAGAACCTTGGCAGGAGATTGCCATGGATATCAAAGGCCCGTTTGGGAGGAAGCCTACCAAACAAGGAAATCGTTATGTGTTAGTGGTCGTGGATTTGCTCACTCGTGCAGCAGAAATGATACCCATTCCTGACAAGTCGGCTAAAACTGTAGCGAATGCTGTTGTGTGTGAAGTTTTCTGCCGGCGCGGTCTCCCCGAGTCCATTTTAACAGACCGTGGCTGTGAATTTGACAACCAAGCTCTTAGCATCATTGCTCAAGAACTTGGCATTGACAAGAAACGTATATCTGCTCTCCACCCCCAAGCCAATGGTAACGTTGAGAGACTAAACCGTACCATTGGAGAAATGTTGAGGAAATCAACAAATGAGTCTGGAGATGATTGGGACTTAGAGATTCCCTTCCTGCGATTTAACTACATGAACCACGAGCATAACACCACTGGATACTCACCATTTTACCTGTCCCATGGGTACGTTCCCCGTACACCAAGATTGGTTCTTGCACCTTCCCCCAAGAGCCGCCCTTCCACAGCCCACCAGTGGGCATCAACCCTGGCTTCACGTTTTAAGGCAGCTCATCCTGATGCTGTCAATCGGGACTCTCAAGCAAAGCAACGGCGTGTGGCCCAGAGCACGGAGGACCCTACCCCCTTACATGTCGGTGACTCTGTAATGATGCATGTCCCGCCTCGCCCAGGATTACCTTCCAAGTTACAGAGCCGCTGGCAGGGACCGTTCATTGTTGTAAAATGCCTCCAAGGTAACACCTACCGCATCAAGCACGCAAACAATTTCCGTAAACGGTTGTTACGACACCGCGACCAGCTTCGTGTCCTTCGCACGCGCCCAGAAAGGCTACGCCCTACCCAAGGGGAAAACAGTTCTGGTCACATCGTAACGGTGCCTCCTGTTCCAGCTATGGTGTCGCAACCGACATTAAGTTCAAACGCCACCAGCTCTCATCCACAAACTTCCAGTGCACAAGAGCAGCCGACAGCCGCTCCCCTTTCCCCTTCTACCGATGTTACACCAACTACGCCTGCTGTTCACAAGGACAACCCGCCCAGAAATCCCGAGACCCGTGTGGAGGAGAGTGATGTGGGGCAACCAAGTTCAGACCATCCCAAACCCTGCAGTGTTCCGTCCTTGGAATTCCGTAGAGGAACCAGGCCACGCCGACCTCCGGACAGATATGGGGAGTGGGATCTCTCCCCCTCTGAGAATTCTGACATTGACATTTATTTCGTGCATTGACATATAGCCGGCCATTTAGCCTTGTTCTGTTTATTACTATAAGTGACTTCTTAACCTCCCTAGGGGGGAGGAGTGTGACAATGGAAATCTGGGCCCCACTGGCCCATGATCAGGAGAGAGACTGGGGACGTCGGGGAGGGAGTTGAGTTTTCGTGAGAGTTTCGCCTTGGCGCGAGTTGTGTTTAGCGATCTGTAATATTTACCCGGTGTTCTTCGCCTGTCACAAGTTTACACTAAGATTGTTTGTGTTCCCACGGTGCTGTCGTGTTTATTTCCGCACACTCACACAGGCAGCCCAATGCTTTAACGAATCGAGTTTGAGTCATAAAATACATGTGTAATTTTATATATTAGGCTGTGCGGAAATCATCCACAACATCCATTTGCCACTCGAAAAGCCCGAGTGAAGGCCATTACCGCCTCTAGTTTGCTTTCAAAATGTTGTCTAACTCCAAATGTAAACATGTCACCATGCTCTTAAGGCTGTCACAAATATAAACAAGTGGTACTTACACCAAGCCTTAATTGATCCGGCCTTTAGTGAAGCTTAAAGAACATGAAAGGCAAAGTAGGAGTAAATGTTGACCCTTTCACTCTTGATGGTGCCAAATCGCATTTATAGATTTTACTCTGTCTAACGCCACACGATTTTACTCATCAATGGAGAACCCCTTAGGAGGGAAAGGGTTAACATACATGTAATTTGTTAAACAAAGTAGCTGTAACATAACAAGGAATTAGTCATTTGTTGAATACCAACGCTGTTTCTCCAGGTCTCGAAGTCTTTTAAATTATACTAATGGCCGCGCCACCATATAGTTCTCAACTTTCAATAAGGAATTTATTACCAATGTCTTACAAGCAATGTAAGAAAGAATAGCTTGTGTATTAACTGGTGTAACTTGACGTGGAAACTGGCAGCAAATGCTGTAACGTCACGAATCTCTCTCTTCTTCCTCTTTTCACCAAAGTTCGGCAAAAGCGGTTTCTTGGTTCCGTCTGTGAGTACCGGAGCACAGATTATGTAAGCTTACGTAAAACAAAAGAGATAAAAGACAGGAAACAAAACAACTCCAAATAAAGGCTAATCCCAAGTTACCAAAAATACAAAGCTTTCCGGTACCTGCAGAAAGACCTGGGTTCTTTCTTTCCAGTGACTACATCCACAACTTCTTTGATGAAAGCCAACTTGAGAATTTCTCCATTCAACTTAAATAATTTAAGGTTTGCTTGAAGTTTTGAAGGAAAGGTCAGAAACGGATAGTACTGTAAATTGATAAGACCCAGCCATCGAATCACTGTTGTTCTTCTTGTTTGCACTGTTCATGTAACCAAATACTCTTTTATGTGTTAATGCACCGAGAGGAAGTCAAGATCCTGTAAGACCTGTAACACGCAAAAAGATCGAAATCCAGCTATCTTGCCTCAACAAACTATGGCCAATGAGGGATCTGTTTTATACGTTTATGGTATGGTATAAAGAACATCTTTTTACAAAAAACAGCTATCTAAAATCTTGACGAAAACTGCAAACAATGTGTACCGGAAACCAAACATATCCCTAATGCGTGAAAAATTCTCCAAGCTCAATGTTGCCCTCACCTCTTGGTTAGTATTAAAATAGACGAAGACCCACAAATGACAGCTAAAAGTAGGGGAGTAAGCAGAATCCTGAGTGACAGAGCCATAAATTTGAAAAATTCTTGGTATAGTTAATAGAGAGTCTCAAGTATGTAAGCCTTATAAGTTCCTAATTTCAAAACTTTTAATGCTAGTTTACCAATATCTACAAGTTACAAAAAATATAGCTTCTTTAGAGCAAGTTAACATTTGGAATGGCATGACACTGATCATTGGAATGACATGACATGGGCATCATCTTTCTTCTTCGAATGTAGTGCTCGTGTTTTACAAGCTAACGGAAACTAAGCAGCTACCTGTTATTGACGAAGGCTTTCTTTCTGAGAGTTTTTTTTTCAAGAAACATGCTTACTTCATTGTTCGACCTGATGTTCGTTTCTGTTACTTAGTACCCAATCCATTAGTAATGTTTAACTCCCAGCTGGATTTCTTGCTAAGAAGGGGGAGGAACAGAATAGGTGGGAGGGAGAAATGGCCCAAAACAAGCCGGGAGGAAGACGAAATAAGGGAAATTAAGGTAGATTGGAGGGAAAGATGGAAATGTTTGCAGTAGCGAGAACTAGATGGACCTTGATGGGGTAATAATTTTATGGAATAATTAAAGTAATTAGGGAAAAATTGGCCAAAAAAAGAAGGGAGATTTAACCCCTGTTTCTCCCTCCTCTTCTTATGCTTAATAATATTTACTAAAAAGAACCTCTCATGGCAAACCCCTCTTTTATTTTATAAAAAAGCCTTAGTTACATGTGAAATATTGTGATACTACAGCACCGCGTCTCTTCATTTCAGCCAGCTATGTCAAACGTTGTCTAATGATTTTGTTTCACATTTTACAAATCTCATTCCATGCAAATATTATTCACACGAATTAGACTAAGTACAGCTCTTGAACTTTCATTACAATGCTCTTTACTCTACTTGAGTTGAAAACAGAAACTGGCATGCTGCTAAACCCTTACGAAATATTTGTTTCTTTTCAGCGAGGTAATTTTTAAAGATTGTTACTTACAACGGAAACGACTCGAAATCAATCCGCCTAGGTTACAAGCAACTGTTACTACTACAAGTGTTCTCTTTCCCTTAAGATTCCACGAGATTCCTTATTACAATGGCGTCTATTATTTAAATCATCATGCTTGTTATCACTATTTTACTTATGCTTCAAATGTCAATGCCAGAACACTCACTGACAACCGCATTCTTCGACTACCACATCATCAATATTCCTCAAAACGACTTTCTCATTCTTGTCCATGAAAAGAAGAGATATCGACCCCAGTTTGGTCGGGACGCAGCATGACTCGCCAGCAGTTTTAATGCCTTTCTTTTCCCCTAACAAGGCCATGAGAGGAGAGCGATTGGGAAACTTTTTCCGCTCTGTTAAGGAACATTTGCCTTTACACTGATAGGCTTTGAACCCCGCAGGTGCGACGATGATTTCAGACAAACCAACTTCTGTGAAGTTTACGTACAAGCCAACCCTTTGGCAGGTATCATCTTCATGTTCAGTGTTCTCTTGAGTACTGATGCCATATACCCATGGTGCCTCAGCTGTCTCTAGATTAGGGGACTCTGATGTGGTCGTGTTCACCTCCAAGGACAGAGGTTCTTCTATGCTCTCCACTTGTTCTGTTTTGATGGCAAATGAAGTCACCAGGAAAAGCTGCGAGGCAAAAAGCGACAGAAACAGACACAGCATCATCATAATGTTCACGACAAGTTCCAGTGAGGACGACTGGGTTATTCGTTCGAAAATCACAACTAAACTACTTCAAAGACAAACAAGGTTCCTTTATATGGTAAGGGCTCTTTACTAACCTGACCAATAGGAGTCTGAGTATCACCTTCTTTCCGCTCGCATTACTTTTCAAAAGATTTTTGAGAACTAAACTAAATATTGTATCTATTACATGATATCGCTATCACATTTGGCTAAGTGGATAAAAAACACTATTCTTGA